>PVJX010000327.1:0-20990 GCA_004027295.1 Dolichotis patagonum
AGACCCATGCATGTGTAGAGCTTATAAACAGTTTACGAGAACCAACTATATAACACATGTTGAAATGAACAACTACTTTGAAGAAAAAGAGACACTACAATACCCAGTGCTGACTCCATAATGTCATGATGTGAAGTCCAGCAAAACTATCACTTTTTGTTCAAAGTGATCTTAGCTTGCTTTGCCTTGTTTAAGTTCATCACACATGAAGGTATGGACAGCTGTTTTGAGGAGAATGAGAGACACTATGACAGCCATTCTTGGCTTCCCTAATGTCTGGTCTTGAAGCCCTGAAATGCCCTCCTCGTCCTGCTCAGATCAATCCCATACTATGTTGTTTCATGTGAATTCCCTGTATGTGACAATATGGACAACTATTTGGAAGAAAACAAGAGTCAATATGATAGAGAGTGAATATCTCTGATTGTCTAGTTTTGAAATTTTTGTCTTTTACATTGCTTTCTTGTGATCTACTTTGCTCTGTTTTGTTGTGTTTAATTTTACCCTTTTGATACAATTGCATGTATATTTGCATGGGTAAAACGGATGACCATATTGCTGTTTTTGTCAGATCGTGGAGCAGAACTGTTAACAGTCTCACTGTTTGAATGTCTACTTTACATGTTTTAACTTTGTAAATTGAACAACTATTTCCAAGAAGTCAGCATGTAATTTGTCAAGCAATAATTTCTTAGGTTTTTTGGTTGTTGTTGTTTTTCTTTTTTCCTTGGAATACTGTATTGTTGCTACCCTTTATTCTGTTTTGTTTTGTTTTTTTCTCTTTAAATAAAATTATTTAAAAAAAAGAAACTAAAAAAAACACAAAGAATTAATGAATCAAAAAGCTGGTTTTTTGAGAGAATAAACTAAACAAACCTCTAGCTAACCTTATAAAGAAAAGGAATGAAAAAACCCAAATTCATGCAATAAAGACTGAAAAGGGGGAAATTACTACAGGTCCCATGGAAATTCAAAAGATCGTGAATGCCTACTTTGAAAATCTCTACTCACATAGAAAGGAAAACACAGAGTAAATAGATTTCTAGAAACATATGAACTACCAAAGCTCAACCAAGAAGATATAGCAATTTTGAATAATCCAATATCAGCTTTGAAATTGAAAACATAATAAAAAAACTTACCAACAAAGAAAAGCCCAGGTCCTGATAGATTCACGGCTGAATTCTACAAGAAATTTAGAGAAGATTTAATGCCAATACTCCTTAAACTCTTCAATGAAATTGAAAATAAAGCAATCCTTCCTAAATCATTCCTAGAGGCAAGTATTACTCTGATACCAAAACCAGAGAAAGACCCAACCATAAGGAGAACTATAGGCCAATCTCTCTAATGAACATTGATGCCAAGATTCTCAATAAAATACTGGCAAACAGAATGCAGCAAATCATCAAGAAGATTATACATCATGACCAAGTGGGGTTTATTCCAGGAATGCAGGGATGGTTTAAGATATGCATATCAATAAATGTGATACACCACATCAACAGAGCCAAAAACAAAAACCACGTGATCATCTCAATAGATGCAGAAAAAGCTTTCAATAAAATCCAACACATGTTCATGATAAAAATCCTTCAGAAACTTGGAATACACGGTGTCTACCTCAACCTTATAAAGGCCATCTATGACAAACCAATAGTCAATATTATACTAAATGGACAAAAACTGAAAACTTTCACTTTAAAATCAGGAACAAGACAAGGATGTCTACTATCACCACTCCTTTTCAATATAGTTTTGGAAACACTAGCCAGGGCAATCAGACAAGAGAGAGAAATAAAAGAAATAAAGATAGGAAAGGAAGAAGTTAGACTATCACTATTTGCATATGACATGATACTCTATATAGCAGACCCAAAAAAACTCCATTAAAAGACTACTAGAGGTAATAAACAAATTCAGCAGTGTATCCAGCTACAAAGTCAATGCTCAAAAATCAATAGCATTCCTGTACACAAACAAGAAACTCACTGAGAGAGAAGTTATGGAAATATCGCCCTTCACAATAACATCTAAAAACATGAAATACTTAGGAATCAACCTTACTAAGAATGTAAAAGACCTACATGCTGAAAATTATACTACACTAAAAAAGGAGATTGAAGAGGATATTAGAAAATAGAATTATAGTCCTTGCTCTTGGCTAGGAAGAACCAACATTGTGAAAGTGGCCATACTCCCAAAATTGTTATACAGATTTGCAGTCCCAATCAAAATACCATTGATATACCTCACAGGACTAGAGAAAACACTCCTAAAATTATTTGGAAAGAGAAGAAACCTAGGATAGCAAAGGCAATTCTGGGCAATAAAGGCAAGGCAGGAGGCATCGAAATTCCTGACTTGAAACTGTACTACCAAGCCACAGTGATAAAATCAGCATGGTACTGGCAAAGAAATAGACCTGAGGACCAATGGAACAGATTAGAAGATGCAAGTATAAGTATAAAGACACTCATCCACCTGATATTTGACAAAGGGGCTAAACATATTCACTGGAAGAAGGATAGCCTCTTTAATAAATGGTGTTGGAAGAACTGGCTCTCCACATGCAGAAGACTGAAACTAGATCCATGCCTATCACCACGCACAAAACTAAAGTCTAAATGAATCACAGACCTAAACATTAAAACAGAAACACTAAACCTACTGGAAGATAAGGTAGGTAGAAGTCTTGGAGACATAGGGGTAGGCAGAGAATTCATGAACAAAACGCAAACTGCACGGGAAATGCTTCAGAGAATCAACAACTGGGATCTCATATTATTGAAAAAGTTTCTGCACTTCAAAAGAAGTCACCAACAGAGTGAAAAGAAAACCCACAGAATGGGAAATAATTTTAGCCAGCAACCCCTCAGACAAAGGACTTATATTAAGAACATATAAATAATTGAAAAACATGAAGCCCCTCAAATTCAAAGACCCTCTCCAAAATGGGCATCTGAGATGAACACACAGTTCTCAGATGAAGATATACAAATGGAAAATAAATACATGAAAAAATGTTCACCATTACTGGTCATTCGAGAAATGCAAATTAAAACAACATTGAGATTTCATCTCACTCCAGAAAGAATAGCTGCCACCAAGAAATCAACTGATAACAAATGTTGGCGAGGCTGCGGGGAAAAAGGAACATTGCTCCACTGTTGGTGGGAGTGTAGACTGCTGCAACCACTATGGAAATCAGTATGGAGAATCCTCAGAAGACTAGGACTGGAAGCTCCATTTAACCCAGCTATTCCCCTCCTGGGTATTTTCCCAGAAAAACTGAAAAGGTCATATTACAGTGATATATGTGTACCCATGTTCATAGCAGCACAATTTGTAGTAGCTAAATCTTAGAAACAACCAAGATGCCCATCAACTGCAGAGTGGATGAAAAAGATGTATTTTTACACAATGGAATATTACTCGGCTATGAAGAAGGATGATCTTGAGGCCTTCATGGGTAAACGGAGACAACTTGAGACTATCTTCATTAGTGAAATAAATAAGAATCATATTTATAAATATTGCATTGTGTCTCTAGAATAAAAAGTAATAAGAACTAACTGTAGGAGTAATAAAACCCAAAATGTATAATTGCTACTATAAAAAACAGAGGAAAAGAAAGTGCTCCAAAGGATATAATTGCATGTATGGTCAAGTGTGTAAGATGAATGACCGTATTATGGCTTTTGTTAGATTGTGGAGCAGAACTGTTAAGTCTCATTGTTTGAATATGTACTTTGTATGTTTTAATTTTGTAACTTGAACAACTATTTCCTAGATGACAGTATGTAAGTTATCAAGTAATGATTTCTTAGTTTTTTTTTGTTCTTTTCTTTTTTTCCTTGGAATCATGTATTGTTTCTATCCTTTTTTTCTGTTTTGTTTTGTTTTGGTTTGGTTTGGTTTCTCTTTAAATAAAATGTTTTAAAAAGCAAGAAAAAATTAAAAAAATAAAAAGAGCTAGGAATTTAGCTTGGTGGGAAGGTCCTAGGTTCAATCTCCAGGGATACACACACACACACACACACACACACACACACAGAATGCTTCTATTCTCACTGATTTCATTTCTGACCCAAAGGACATAATCTCAAATACCAAGATTTGTGCAGGAAGATTTTTACTGCAACAACATTTATGATAATAAAGCTCTCAAAACAACTAAAGAGTGAACAATGAGGAACTGATTGAATTATAATAAGTTCCTGAGCTAGAACAAGATGTAACATTTAAAATTATATTTAAAACAAGTTTTTATAGTTGGGTGTGGTGGTGCATGCCTGTAATCCCAGCACTCAGGAGGCTGAGGCAGCATTGCTGTGAGTTCAAGGCCAGCCTGGGCTACATAACTTTCGAGGGAAGCCTGAATTACATAGCAAGACCCTATCTCAACAAACAAACAAACAAACAAACCAAAAGCCCCAAGTTTTTATAATGATGTGACACATGTCTCCTTAAGTGGAAAAGCAGGATTCTAAATACTCTGTGTGACATGGTTCCAGTTGTCTAAAATATTCAGGATCAAGGGGAAGCAGAATTAAAAAGGACACTAGAAAACCCTGGGTGGGTCATCCAGAGAAAAATATATATGCATATATACTCATTGCTGTGCTAGATTGTAAAGAAAGGCATACACAGGCTGGGCACAGAAGGAATGGGGCTGCTTAGACACTCACTGTCCCAACATAGAGTGACTTTTTCTTGTTACTGTTGTTGTATCTTAAGTGAGAAGTTGAATAAACAGACTGGCATGTGATAGTGGACCAGTCTGATGAGATGTGCATAAATTATAATGAAACTTGGTAGATGTGGGACTTGAATTATTTGAATGTTGTATACCAACTTTTAAAAACAACATGAAAAATTTCACAGGCATAACATTGAGTGAACAAAATCAGACACAGGAGAATGTGATGCTGTATGATTTTGTTTTTATAATGTTGAAAAACAGGCAAAACATTTGTAGTAATAGAAGTCAAAACAGTGGTTACAACCAGAGGGAGAGTCCTGGGAAGGACATGACAGAGCCTTCTGGGGTGTGGGGACTGTGCCATGTCTTCACCTTGGTGATGCTTCCAAGGATAAATATACACAAAATTTCAATAATATATGTAGTTAAAACTGGACACTTTGTTGCACCTTCCCAACAGTTCCTGCCCCTCTTCTTCATTTGGTCCAGCGTGCTGGCAATCAGAGAGTCACTTCAACAAGAAATGAGAGCTATCTACTAATCTGGACCAGCTGTATCTGTTTTCCCTTGTGGCAAAACAAATCATGCCAAAATTTACTAGCTTAAAACATGAGCAATGCCGAGGTTGTGCTGGTGGCTGTGCATGCGTGGGTGTTTCCTCTGCTCCACATGCTAATTCTTGGTGTTTCAAGAAGACCTTGCTGTGTGAGGAGGTGTGAGCTGACCACAAGGGCACCTTAGATATCCACACAGCCTCTCAGCCACTTTCCAGCAGAAAGTCCAGCCTTCCCTACTGAAAATGGCTTTCAGATGACCAGAAACAGAAGGAGAAAAATCTCTTAAGCTTAGGCACACAGACATTTACTGTAATTCCCAGCTCATTTTACTTGTCCAAGCAAGTTGAAAATGTACCCTACATTCATAACTCTGCTGCTTGATGGGAGACATGTCATGGTGATAGTGAATGAGTGTGCCCTTTGGATCCTAGTGTAAGAACAAGACAACAATACTGATATCAGGGACAACCCATTCTGGGCCCCTTCTTTCTCTCAGGAACTCTTCTGATTCCCTAATAAATTTTCCTACTTAAAAAAATTGGTATCAAGTTTCCTCAAGGAAATAACTCAGGCATATATGTAACAAAGTCCATGGTCAATATACACTCAGAGCATCCAAGCTTTTAATTAGCAGCATTTAGCCAAATCGATAGATATCTGAAGAAAATTTCTTACATGAAAGGTGGAGACTTGAGTGAGAGAAAACTGGAGCCAATTATAAAGGTAGACAGATATTTTTTCTTGAGACAAGGTCTTGCTATGTGGTCCAGGCTCCCCTAGAACTCACTATGTAGCCCAAGTTTGCTGCAAACTTGTGATGATACTCCTGCCTCAGACTCCCCAGTGCTGGAGTTACAGGCATTTGCCACCATGCCTGGCTAGAAAGAAATATTTTAAAACTATTATTAATGTTCTAGAAGAGAAAGAAAAGCAGATATGTATCCATGAAAAAGGAATGGTACATCCTATGAGAAGGAACATTCAAACTGGGCATGGTGGTGTAATCCCAGCACTATGAGAAGCTCAGGCAGAAGGACTGCAAGTTCAAGACTAGCCTGGGAAGCTTGGTTATTTGGAGCAACCCTGTCTCAAAATTTCTTTTAAAAGGCTAGGGATATAGTTCTGGTTTCAGTTCCTGGTGTTGCCTCCCTGAAAAAAATTCAGTGAACAAATCAATATTCTTAGCATCTAAAAGCAGCATAGTAGAAATGAAGATCTTAAAGGAATTCCAGAGGAAAAAATTGAAGTGAAAATGACTTAAGATTTTTGACTTCAGACTTCTTAGCAGCAGTATCGAATCTAAGAGACAACGGAGAAGTGACTTCAAAATTTAGCGGGAAAATAATTTCCTAAGAAGGGTTTATTCCTAGCCCAATTGTTAAGAAAAAAAAGGTAAATGAATGACATTTTCCTACATTTCACAACCTCAAAATATTTACCCAGACTGGACTCAAAGTTTCTATCTCATTGTGGAACACAAATCTGCATGTGTGTTTCCTGAGAGAGCTTTTTTTAGTGCACTCTCTACACTGTATTTTCCTTTCATGATGGATCGCTAACTGAGATCCTGTCTTCAAGGTTTGAAAGTCTATCTTCAGTCTCTTTCAAGTGGTTTTGCCAGCTTTCAATGGGCTTTTTAAGTTCCTGAATATCTCTTTGAATCTGTTTCATGCATTGCAATTCCTTTCTATACTGTTAATTTAAGGTTTCCATCATTTTCTTATACTCTTGTTTTTATATGTCTTCTTTAGATATGCTCAGCAATTCTTTCATTATGTTTGTGATTTCTTCTTATACCTGAGACATTATTTCTGATCTGATTACTTTCAGTCTCATGAAGTTGTTTCTTTACTTCAGTTGTTATCCTCTTGGAGATTTCAGGTGTGTGACTTCCATTTTCTTCCATGACTATATCTCCCAGACTTGTTCTGTGGAGGTCTGAGAGTGCCTTTTGTTCCTTCCTCTTAACATTCTCCTGGGTTCCTCCCAAAAAGCCAGTTGTGAAGTCCCAGGCATTTCCCATGTTGGCTACCCCTAAGTGGTGTAGGGAAATGGGACAGGCACCTGGGTTTTTCTGAACCCAGGTTCCCAGGGAGGTGCAGGGTATGGGGTGGGCTTCTCCAGACCTGTGCAGCTACACTGAGGCTTCCCTGATGGCTAAGGGTGCATAGTGGTGAGGGTGATAGTTCTCTCAGCTTGCATGTCTACACTGGGACCCCCCTGATAGCCACAGGCACACAGGTGTGTTTGTCTGATTCTCACAGTGGGTGCTGGCTGCCTGCAGGAAGCAAGCCTTCCAATGCTACACTGTATCTTGAGTGTTCCCAATTCTGAGCTGTACTTTTCATCATCCTGAAATTAGTAAATATAAATGTTCACATTAATGAATTAAGGCACACACATGCCAGTGGCCTGGAGAGATCCAGCTAGCACAGAGCAGGCTGGGAGAAGAAGCCATACCCTGAGGCCCTGCTATGGGACAGGGGAGCATTGGTGAACCACCAGTACATGTCTCTCTATCACTCCAGAAACCCTGGATTGGGGGAACCCAGGTGCCCAATGCAATCCCCTACACCGAGGGACTGGCAGCTAATGCAGGAAGCACCCAAGATGCAGCAGTGGGCTGATTCAGAAGAACATAGGAAAATGTCAAGAAGAAGGAGCAAAATATAATCTCAGACCTCTGAACCACACAGAACAAGTTTGAGACACAGACACAGTAGAAATTAGAAGTCACACACCTGAAATTTCTGAAAAGGTAACAACTGAAGTAAAGAAGAAACTTAATTCTTGTATTGTTTTGTTAATTTTACAGGTATATGTCTGATGGTCTGGACAGCTATTTTGAAGATAACAAGAGGCATTATGGTAGCCATTGTTAATTTCCTATTATCTTGTTTTGAGGTCCTGTATTGCTTTCATTGTTTCATTTTGATTGGCCTTATTCTGTTTGACTTTATTCTCTTTTAAATAAAATAAAGTAAAATAAATGAATTAAGGCACAACTAATTGTACAGTGTAGAATGATTACAAAATGTGGGAAGATTTGCAAAGTCTGATAGAATTTAGAGGTTGGCTACGCAACAAAATTATTCCAAAATGTTCAAAGAGGGAAAAAAAAGTTATGATAGAAGTAAAAATCAGGGAGAGTGGGAGGAGTCAGGACACATATAGGAAGTAAGAAACATGAGAATTCTGAGAATATATAACTAGAGTGAGTGCTGGACTCACCTGGGAAATATGGAAAACTAGATTCCTGGTTGTAATCCTGGAACCCATATTCTGAAGCTTAGACTCAGTTGTGTAGGTTGGGCCCCCCCAAATATGTAATTGTCAGAGATACCCCCAATTCATCTGTCTTGCATAGAAACCTGTCCTGAAATCAGGTACAAATGCACCATTTGGAACAAACCGCTTCTCCACTTATTGAAAATTTTGCAGGAGATGGAATCACTGTTTGCATGAGTAATCCCTTGGAGGACATGTAAGATTTTATTTTGCATACTTGTGTGAGAGATTCCTTTACCCAGACATTTTTTGATGGCTATAGTACATATAGGAATAGACATTTTCCTTGAACATATTTCATTGTGGGTTTTAAAAAATTGTTATTTATTTATTTATTTATTTATGTATTTATGTATTTATGTATTTATGTATTTATTTATTGCTTTTGTTTTTGAGAGAAGGTCTTGTAGTATAGGCCAGCCTTGAATTCACTAGGTAGCCCAGGCTAGTCCTCAACTCAAGGTGATCCTCCTGCCTCAGCCTTCCTCTCCAAGAGATTACAGGCCTGCTATTACACCTGGCTCACTCATTGTGGTTTAAAAATAATGTTTATCACGACATATACATAACTGGTTTAGTTTAAAATACGTTCTTATTGGGCCCAGTTAGGGTTACTAGGTTACTCGCAGGGAGCTGTCCAAGGTTCTGAACGTGACGCCCGACTCCAGCCTTTGACCTTCCCAACAAGAAAAGGCTCTTCGAGCCCTTTTTCCCTCTCTTGAGGTTCTTTCCTTCTCAATCTGGCCCCAGAGAGGGCGGGGCTTTATATTTCTGTCTCGGGTTGCAGATGACCTTGGGTCCTGCCTTCTCAGCGCCCCCAGCGGGCGGCGGGTCCGTGACCCCAGCCTGCCCCACCCCCACGAGCGCGCGCCGCGCCCATCCCCCGCCCCCGCTCCTCCCTCTCCGGGTCCCGCCCAGCGCGCTGGCGGCCCCGGGTCCCCAGAGCTGGGAGCGGAGTGGGGGCGAGGAAGGCGGCGACGCGGGGCGGCGTGCGGAGCGCGGCGGGCATGGACGCCGAGTACCCTGCCTTCGAGCCCCCGCTCTGCAGCGAGCTCAAGCACCTGTGCCGCCGGCTGCAGGAGGCGTACCGCGAGCTGAAGGAGGACCTGGCGCCGTGCAAGGATGACCGCTATTACAGGTGGGCGCGGACCCCGCTGCGCCCTGCGCCCGCGGCCGGCCGGGGCCTCGCGCTGCGGCGCGCGCTTTCGGGGTCTAGGGCCAATTTCCCCGCCCGGAAACCTGAGCCGTTAGGATTGCTTCGGGAGAAAGGGATCCGCGGGCTTCGGTCCCCGCCTGGCTCCTCCCTCTCCCCCGCTTCCTCCGTCGTGCTCCCTCCCACCCACGCGGCCGCTGCTCCGGCCCTGCCCATGCCGGCTTTGGGGAGACAATTTCCCACCCAGATCTCGAGCATCGGGGAGCGAGGGCACCGAGCCTCTGTTCGGGGGCCCCAGGCCCTGCCTGGGCTGTGGTGGCAATCTCCAGTCTGGGCGCTGCTACGGGTGGGGGGACGTGGTTTCGGGACAGAGTGGCACCGCGGTGCAGATGCGCGGGGAGGCCATGAGGACCCCCGGAGGAGCTGTGGGTCTGGGCTTCGCTGTGCTGCTTTTAGACTCCCTGTCCAGAGGCCGGCTCGCGGCCTGCAGCTGGCTTGGCGGCAGGGCACTCGCCCCTTCCTCTTCGCACTGGCCTGTTCCGGTGGGGAAGTGTGGCCGCTGCCAGTGACTGCCGAGTGCCCTAGTGCATCCAGGTGTAAGGAATGGACACTGTCAGGACTCTAAACCCAAGAAACCTAGATTGATTTTTACCACACAGTTCTGTGACCTCAGTGTTACCTCGCTCAGGGCCTGGAGCTCCCTCATCTGTGAAATGCGAAACTTGAACTAGATTTCTCAAAGTAACAATAACAATTTGCTTACACGCAAGAATGTCCTGCAATCCCAGGACTCTGGGAGGCCTAGGCAGGAGAATTCAAACCCAGCGTGGTAAGTAATTTAGCAATCTACAGTCTGGCAAGACCCAGTTTAAAGGAGAAGAGGGAGGCAGGCAAGTGCTGGCTGTCATTTTTGTATCACCCATCGAGTGCTAATAATTATACACTTGTGTTCAGAAGAAAATGTATCACATTTATCATTAACTCTTCAAAGGCATAATGACTTCCCAGGGGATTAATCAGCAATCTATCACAGCCATGGTCACAATTACTGAGTGCAAAAGCTCATTAAAAAGAAGACCAAGATCACATCCTGTGGAGGAGACCCACGGTCTCTCATGCAGCCTGCTGAGAAACCTGACCGATAAATGAGCCCATGAATAGTTTCAGACTATATTTTTGACATAAGATTATTTATAATCTTTCTGACTAGTTTCCTTCTGCCTGACCCTCCAACATTTCTTTGGCAAAAGAGCTAGTCGATAGGAAAGTGGTCTCAGTGCAGGTAGCAGAGAAAAAGTCACTCCTCTGTCTAATCTATGACTGGATCACCCTTTTATTTATTTATCAATCTGTTCAACTAATTGTTGAATGTATTCTGTGTTTCTGTTGTTGCCCTAGGTGTGGGGGTGGGTAGGATCCAAGCATGAACAATTCAGAAAGGGTGTCTTCTGTCATGGGGGCTGCAGATACTAAGTGATTGCATGTTATGATGACTACTGGCAAGATAAACTGGGAGACAGGACAGAGAGACAGATGCTGCTTCACAGCATGTGATCCAGAAAGGCTCTTTGAGAAGGTGACATTTATCTGTGAACTGAAGAATGAGGAGCTCACTAGACAGTGAGCTGCGGAGGAAAGTTCCAGAGGAGGAATTCTGGAGTGCAGTAGTATAGTAGTCAGGTCAGTAGAGCCTAGAAAGGTCAGACCAATGCATATAGGTTTCACAAGAATTGCAACGGGAAGTCGCTGGAAGTTTTTAGGTTGGGGAACTGACCTAAGCAGTGTGGCTGCCTGTCCTACAGCAAGCCTAAGAATCTTTGGTCTGGAGCACCTTGTTTTCAGTTGGACCCTAAAGATGAATTCACCATTGTTGGAAAGGGCAGATTCTGCCCCTTCTCTTGAGAACAAGTGGACTGCAGGTGCTTTCTAATATTTTATTTTTCAGACAGACCAGTATGGCTAAATTGCAAAGACTTCCATGGTGAGAAGGTTTTAGGTCACAGAACCATCCTATTAATGCCTCATTGATCCTTCATCTCAGTGGGTTGTTCCTGCACATATTCAGCAAAATGCTCTGGGAGCTCTGGGCCAGCCAGCTGATAGTGACAGCTCCTGTGCCTGCTTCACTGGGAAAAAACCCTACTACTACAGCGGTAGCTCCTGCTCTTCTCACCACCTTGGTTTCCTCATCCCTGGAGGACCAGGGACTCACCTCACGTGGTTGACAGTTTCCTCTTAACAGGACAAAGTAATGAACATAGCTGCTAATGATCCACTTTCCTTTGAAACAGATCATACGCACACAACTGGCAGAGCTGTGTGCATATCAGTTATGTAATCTTCCAGGCCTGGAAAGCTGCAGCTATGTGGTCTGAGGACTCCTGGGTCATTTTCACAAAATTTTACTCCATGCCAGGAAAGGGAAAGTGGAAATGGAGTAGGTTAGGAGCTGAAATCCTGGGGTCTGTATCTCAATTCAGTCCTTCATGAACTCCTTGGCTTTAGGTGAATCACTGAATTTCACCACATGATCAATTTCCATATCAGACAATTGAAACCTGTAACGCTGCCCTTCTCAAGTATGCTGCGAGCCTCAAGTGCTCTGTGAAAATAATGCTAAAGAGGCTTTTAGCTCCAGATAAAAAACCAAAGCAAACCAGTCTGGACAATAAAATTCAGTGATGCCTTGGTTCATGAACGTAATTCTTTCCACCATTCTGGTCACAAATCAAATTGAACAAGAACTGAATCAAATTCAGTGGTTAGGTTCAATGTTGACCTTATGGGGATATTCAATTCTGTTCCCATCTAATTTGGTCTACAACCAGAATGTTGGAAATAATTAAGTTCATGAACCAAGGCACCACTCTTACGGATCAAGTTGTTAATCCAGCAGCATAATGGTGTAACCAAGTTCTTTCCATTTTTAATTTGGTAGCAATTGGCTGCAACAATAACCATTAGACTCTTGCTTCTCATTCACATTTAGGGTGAGAAGAGGCTGCTTTTTATGGCTGTTTCTAAAAGCAATAAATAACTTGAAACCTACAACAAAGTTCCTTAAATTTCCTCTACACTACCTCAAAATGGTAACAATGAAGAAGAGGAGTGTGTTGAAAAGGACACGAAACTTTCTTATGCTGCAGAGGGGATGCAAGTTTGTGTAATTACTGTAGGAAACTGGCAGTAAAGTCCAACATACACATTCCCTTTGATCCAGCATTTCCTCTCAGCCGAGTACCCTAGAGAAATGCATACAGATGTCCATCAAAAGATATGTATGGAAATGTTTGTAATCATACAAGTTGTAATACTCCTAAACTGGAAACTAGCTAAATACTCATCAGCCATAGAATGAATATATTTGGCTTATTCCATAATTGACTATTGTATAGCAATAAAATAAAAAAACTCACAGCTGTACACAACAGTCAAGAAGAATCTTTCAGCTGGGCATGGTGGCTCATGCCTATAATCCCAGCACTTGGGAGGCTGAGGCAGGAGGATCTCTGTGAGTTTGATGACAGCCTGAATTACACAGGGAGACCCTGTCTCAAAATTAATAATAATAATAATAATAATAATAATAAACTACACATCAGAAGTACCTGGGGAATGGTGGTGATGGATAGCTGCCTGGGCTCTGTCCTTATGGATTCTTCTTCAGTTGGCCTAGACTGTACTTGGACCAGGAAAGGGAATCCCCAAGGGTAAGTGGAATGAGTTGGAGCAGCAGGCTGAATAGAGCCTGCATCCTCCTCCTCCCTGGATGACTTGCTAACAGGATGGAGCATTGGCAGGCACAGGCATTGGCTTCTGACTCCAAGCTCGGTGGCCATTGTCAACATGACCTTGGCTGGTTTCCACTTCGTACATTTCCAGGCTGGCCAGCCTTCCTCTTTGGATTACTACATCTGGCCAGGTAACAGTCAAGTTTAAGGCCAGAGAACAGTGTTTCTATTTAAGGTAGACCCAAGTTTCTCCACCCTGCCTGACTTGTCTGTGCTGATTTTGTGTATTTCAGAGGATTCAAGTTACTTTACCATCATGAATGATTAATAACTCTTTTGTTTCTTCTTTGATGAGAGGAGACATTATCCCTGACAAGACTGATTTCCTATTCCCACCATTTCCAAGATAGGAAGGCAATTTCCTTAATTTAATGCTTAACTGTGTGTGTGTGTGTGTGTGTGTGTGTGTGTATGTGTGTGTGTGTGTGTGTGTGTGTGTGTAGTACTGGAGAATGAACTCAGGACCTTCTCACTGAGCTGCATCCCAACCCTTAATTTTTAATTGTGAAAAAGTCTTACTAAATTGTCCAGGCTGGGTTTGAATTTGTGATCTTTGTGTCTCAGCCTCCTGAAGTGCTGTGATTACAAGTGTGCACTACCATACATTGGCACATACTCACCTTTAAGCGCTTCAGGACTTCGAGTTATGTACAGATCTGGTTCAGAAACAGAGAAAGGTGATGTCATATAGGACTCAGATGGGTGGTAGACTTCAGGGTGGGTTATGCCTCCAGTCATGCCCATGTCTTCCAGCTACCCTCACTCCCACAGGATGCTCTGGGGTCATCTTCTATCAATTATTCCCATGTCCCATTCTTATGTCTCAGCCTTCTTCTATCTCTGACTTCTTCCCATCTGCTTATAACTTTTTTTCCAAACAGAATTCTCTCAGCCCAGTCACATTTGAGAGCAACCATGCCATCTTCAACATCTGAAAGTCTGGCTGATTTACTCCCGTGGTCCTAGAATGAAGTTAAACCTGGTTCCTTCATATCGGCTTCCATGTTCTTTCCTTCATCCCACCAGGTTAGGATTGAAGCTGCCTAATGGGGTAAAGAAAAATTTTCCCAGCACAAGGGAAATTCTCTCTCTGAGACTTAGATTTCCTTTTCCTCCTTCTTGCCTGATTACACTGCACACCAAGGTCAGCTAGGAAGATGGGAAACTTTTCCTTTCTGAACACTCTCTAGCCCCAGGCTGTGGGCAAGGGCACACCTGGAGTGACAACAGTATGAAGAACACAGCAGGAGGTGACCATAACAAAAATCAGAAACCGATCAGCAGAATGTATTTTACTGTTTGTTGTTATTTTACTTTGAGACAGGGTTCAAAGTAGGTGGGTGCATTTAGATTCACATGGTCAGAGAACTCACTGACTTTTTCCAAAGCAAGATTAATAAACAGCCCTGGTATCTACATGTCTGGGACCTGTGCTCCTCCCTCTGCACAAGTTATATCAAAGACTCACACTTATGGAAGATGGCAAGATGGTCACTCAGGGTGTTTGACCCACTGTCTTTCCAGCTGGCTTGCTCTTAATAAAGCTCTTTTTCCTCCCATCACTCTGTCTTTTCAATCATTGGCTTTATCTAGTGGCATCAGAATTGGACATTTTCTCAGTTTCAGGATCATTACCTCAAAGCCTACCAGTGCCCAACTTATATTCTATTTTTGTGTGCGTGCGTGTGTGGTTTGTTTTGTTTTTGTTTGTTTGTTTTGAGACAGGATCTCACTATATAGCTTAGGCTGGCCTCAAACTCACTATGTAGCACATTCTGGCCTCACATTCTTGGTGATCTTCCTGCCTTAGCCTCTGGAGTCCTGGGATTACAGGTATGTGCCATTGTACCCGGCTCCAAATTCTTACATAGCCCAAATAAGTATATATTTAACCATTTAGGATCTGCTTATGTGCATATTCCATGAAACTACTCCCAAAACCTGCCAGGAAAATTGCTTGTCTTTCAGAGCTCCCAGACTGCTGCTGCAGCCCCTGACTCAGAAAATCCCTTCTTTGTTGCTGAATGTGTCACCCAGACCATAGGGCCTGCTCTGGTTCCTCTCTCTGAGAAGTTTTCCACCTGGCCCCGAGGGTCTCCTGCTGAGAGGGCCGTCCCCTCTCCTTGCACCCTGTCTGATCATACCCAAGAAAGACCATAGTTGTGCATCCTACCTTGTCCCACCTCTTGTCATCCTGGAATCCTCCATATATGTTCTGCTCCTGCTAGGTCACTGGTGACCTTCTAAATACAAGCTTCTTTCTTCTCACACAGTGTGGTCCTGAAAGATTGACCCTGAGAAAGGACTGTGTTTTAGAATTTTCTCCCCACCTCAGTACTGGGGATTGAACCCAGGGCCTTCCTACTGAGCTACATCTCAAGCCCTTTATTGTTATTTTATTTTGAGGCAAAAGTCCAAAATAGGTGGGTGCAAAAGCCAAGGGTGTGTTTGGGCTCAAACATATGATCCTCCTGCCTCAAGCCCCCAGAGTGCTTGAACGTCAGGTGTGTACCACCACGCCTTCTTTAAGAACTCTTCTTTAAGAACTCTTGTCCTCTGGCTTCAGTGCCTGCCTATGCTGGTTCTTCCCCATCTTTATTTTCTGTATGGTTTCAGAGCCTCTATGGCAGGGTCTCCTCTTACTGTGTGCATTAAAAAGGACCCTTTATTTGCTCAGAGCTGACAGCACCATTAAACATTGTAGAATAGTCCTTGGTGATACTACTATGAATTGCAGGTCATATGTGTTATGGAATGACTTTCTTTCCTCCCTTTGTGATTAGTGTATGAATTGAGGAAAGTCACAACATACGAACTAGCCACTAACGGCACTCATGTCTGGTGGGTGTCCAGGCCGAATGGAGGGACTGGGACTGGGCAAGGTTCTCAGAGGCTGGACATGGAGTTGGGGCCTAGGTACTCTGACGACTCTGGTCAGGACTGCCAGAACCGGTTCAGATCATTGCATGACTTCTGCTCTTTGTTTTGCCTTGGGACAGTGTCTTGATGGTAGCTCAGATTCTTCTTCTTTGGGATGCAGTTCAACCCAGAGTGGGTCCTATGTTGACACTGGGCTGTGGGTTTGGGCTCTTGTTCACCAACATTGCCTAAAGTAGCAGCTAGAGGTTTGCTGACCAAGACAGGAGGACCAGTGGGTTCTGGCTGGGACCGGTCATTATACTTCCTGGAGATTGCTCTGAGACATCTAATGAATGATCTCAAATCCCTCCTGGCTCATGGAGCTGTGAGTCTGAAGAGGGTGACCCATCTTTCCTCTCTGCTCTGTCTTCCCAGCACAAGTGTCGAAACCTTGACCTTGGCACCTGAGCAACCTGAGGCTTATTAGGTGCTGATTGGGGATGGCTGTATGTGAGCTGGGGTGCAGGACGGGTCTGGGCAGAGGAAACAGGTTCTGGTCAAGCCCTCTAGCTGGAGGGCTTGACCACTTCTGGAGTGGTCACTGCACTTTATCACCGGAAGTCCAGTGTCCTAGAAACCTTCTAGTCCCAGAAAAATCAGGGTGGTTGGTCATCCTAAAGGAGAGAAATAGCCTGGAGGTGAGACTCCAGGCTATGCCAGGCTGGTGGGCAGCCTGCTCGGGGCAGGTGTGTGCAGGCTGCAGTGTGGGCAGAAGGCAACTGAAAACAAGCTGAGCAATGCAGCAAAAGGATAGGGCCCCTGGTTTCTTTAGCTTTGGTGTCATTCGCCTCCATGAGTTCTGCAGCACAGCCCAGAACTTCTCCAGCTTTCAGACAGTGAGCCTGGCCTTGGTTTCCCCCTCTGGTTTCCCCCTCTTCCTTCTTACTCATTCTCTTGCTCTTCTTATTGACATATGTTTGTCAGTAGACAGCTCTGAGCCAAGCTGGCCCCATTGTTTTAGGGTCCTGTTTTCAAAGGAGATACTCCTACCCACTACCAAGCTCTTTTTAAAGTAACGACTATTTTCTAGCACTGATTTTTAAATCCTAAAATGAAATTCCTTAGATAACATCATGCATGTTAAACTCCATAACTTTAAAAAGTAGGTTACCCTAATTGTAGTCTAAATGAGCAATGAAAGAGAAGTAATTTATAATCCAGCATGCATTTCAAAGTGACAGTGCTCTGGCAAGACTACTCTAGGAGGAAAAGGCACCAGGGGGCAGGATTTGAGGAAGCCACTGTCTTAGCCTTGGGTGAAGGAGGGTGTCTGTGCTGCTACCACAGCAAGGCCAGGCTCACTGTCTGAAAGCCCTTCCCAGGACTCCACTTCGGTTTGCCCAGCCCCAGAGCATGGTCATGCTCAACTGTGGACCTTTCTATCTAGTGCTCCTGCACATGACTCTTCTTCTCCTATCCTGTATCTACTTGAGTTGTACTATGGAGCTAAGACCTAGGAAATTAGAACAAAGCCTCTTGTTCTGCCCACTTGAGACCCAAGCAGAGGCTTTCTTTGAGACCCTAGGCCTTGCAGCTGAGCAGACCCTCCATGTGCCTGGCCTGGCCTACCTCCGCTTTCCTACCTGCCAGTTTGTGATAAAACAGTGCCTCTAGTTGAGCAGTCCTTGGCTTGTTATGTAGCAGCTGGCTGGAGCCAAGTGCTGATTAGCTTGGAAGGCAAGAGGCTTGTGCACACGCAAGCACACACACGACTTCAGCAAGCCAGACTGCATCTGGGATGTGGGGGTCCACGGGCAGCAGGGCACTGTCTTGCCTGCTCTGTCTCTGAGGCGAAGGGCCAAGCATAACTTGGCAAGAATTCTGTGGCAGAGACAGCTGTGCTGTCTCCATTCTTCTCATTCACCTGTCTACCATTCACCAGCAAGTTGCTATATTTGCTCTCAGGGTAGCACATCCAGCAACACTGTTGTGTTCTGCCTCATGCCTTAGGACTTGAAGATTGAGTTTTGCTTGTTTTTCTCAATATTGAAGATTGAATTTGGGTGTCTGCACTGAGCTACATGCCCCAGACTTTTGGTTTTTTCTTTTTTTAAAATGAGACAGGGTCTCAGTAAGTCACTGAGTTGTCCAGGGTGGGCTTCAACTTGCAATTTGCCTGCCTCAGCCTCCTGAGTGCTGAGATTACAGGTGTGTATTACTATGTCTAGCCGGGGGGAGGGGGTTGGTTGGTTGTGAAGACATTTATGTCTCAGGTTATCCATCAAGTATGACTGTAGCATTGTTTCTGGTGTGTCACTCTATGTTCTTGGGTGAAGAGAGCTCTCACTGTAGGATTCAGGCCAACCAGGAGTCCTTGGAAGTTATGGCAAGGACAAGCATGCCTCCTGTCTTGAACAGATGGCCAGGAGCTTCAGATTGGCATCTAATTTGAGGGGAGTTTGAAATAGCCTCACTATGTAGTTTAGGTTGGCCTTGAACCCACTGTGTAGTTGACGGCTTCAAACTTGCAGTAACCTTTTTGCTTCAGCCTCACAATTACAGAAATTACAGAATTTCTGGAATTACAGAAATGTGCCAGCACAGCCTGCAGAATGGCATCTTCTGGTGGAGGTCAGCTTGGGTTTTGCAGGGGCAGCTGCAGAGCTGGATGCTGCTCCTTCAGGCTGCAGGGGGAATTACAACTTTGTCATAGTTCTCAAGGTAGAGAGCTGTGTCAGGGATACCTAAGTAGCTTTGTCAAGAGATGGTAAGGCAGTGTTTGAGTGTTGGTTGCAAGTATTAGTGTCAGCCAGAAAGAGGGATTTATTATCAGGGCACAAAGATAATTCACAGAAATAAAGGGCAGAAATGTTACTGATCTACAGGGAGGAGCAGGGCCTGATTCAGCATAGATTCCAGTGCCCAAACTACAAGTTATCAAACCTGTTGCATGTTGGAATTTTGTAGAGGGCTTTAAAAGATACTGATGCCTATGCTTTACTTTACATCTGGTTTAATTGGTTTGGGATTTAGCCCGGGCACTATGGGTTTTTAAAGCTCCCCAAGTAATTCTCCAGCAAATTTTGAGGCCCATTATCCTGAACTAATTTGTCCTCTATCCTTTTGTCTCATTGACCCCACTCCTTGACCAATACCAATCCTCCTTTCTTGTGCTCAGGTTCTCTATTCAGCAGAAGGAAATTACCAGCAGGTGAGCATCTGTGGAGGTCACACTGATACAGGTTCTCTGATCTCTACTAGGGTCTCAATAGAGCCCTGAAATCCTGGTAGGTTTTCCCAGGTCACTTATTTCCCCAGTCAGTGACAGTTCCAAACCTCCTCCACTTCTCTGCACTAGATTCAGTTAGCAGGTCCTCTGGGTCCCCTTAGCTCTAAGTCCATCCTCCCTGCTTTGCCTTTCAATTTGAGCTGTCCTAGCAAGGGCTCACACAGTCCCCACCTTTGCCCCTTCAGACCCTGGACCAAGGAGCCCCTAGTTGCTGACTCACAGGGCAAAGGCTTGTTCACTTGTACTGGCTAGACTGATGCCCTTAGAAACAGGGTTCCAGTAGCTGCTTGCAGGGGTCATCTGGATGTGTAGATCAGAGTTTGACCCATAAAAGACAGGAGACAGGACAGAACCAGCAGCTTGTTTCTATACAGAACTTTCTGTTGGATTCTGTGGCACTCTCCTGCAAGACGAAGCAACCAGCTGTGTGCCATGAAGCTCTGGCCTGCTTGCACCCCCTTAAATATGATCTGATGCCTTGCCTTACTTTATTCTCTCTCTTCCTTTCCCTAAGGTTGTACCTGCTCCCAACCAAGTTAATAAAGCACTATTTTGTCAGTTTTCATTTCAAAGGAACCAAGATAGGATATCAAACGTTAAGACTATTTTTCCCAGTAATTCATAGAAAAAACATAGGCCAGAAGTAGGGCTACCAAATTCCCTGGTTTGTCTAGGACTAAGGGACTTTCCTGGGTTTGCCTGTACTGGGGACTTTCTGTGCTAATACATACCACAAAAGTCTCAGGCAATCCAGAATCAGCTGCTCACCTTAGCCAAAAGGCATTTGCACTCCCCACCTCCCACCTGCAAATTATACTGGCCTCTGCCACCCTCTTCCTTCTGCTTTCATGGACTAGTGTTCTGCATTCCCTAAACTATTAGAAAACAAGCTGGTATACTGCTAGTCCCCCAGCAAATCCAATCAACTCATCTGTTCAATACACATATGCTGTGTGTCTTTCTGTACTAGGCTGGGTGCCAGGTCCTGGAAAGAGGAGGACAAGTAAGAGCTGGCAGAGTGACATCATAGGGCATGGTGGTAGAATGGCAGTGCTTAAACACTGGGAATAAAATATGTGTTCTGTCAGATTGGGACTGATGTTTAAAGACTCCTACATTACCAAAGCAGGGCAGGTTAACGGCATTGGTACCTGGGAGACTAACCACACAAGTGGGGGTACTAGCGTAGGAGCCAGGGCCAGTAGAGAAACCAGCAAATGCCCTTGAAAAAGAGGGCGTTTGTTTTTCTTGGCTACCATTTTTTTTTATTTGAAACAGAATAAAACAAAAGGGGGCAGTACAGAGCAGATCAGAACAGGACAACATAGGCAACACTGTACTTTACATG
>PVJX010000327.1:21090-287599 GCA_004027295.1 Dolichotis patagonum
ATATCTCTTACTCTGCTATAGTTGAGCATAGTTTCAAATACAATAATATCAAACAGATCACAATAGTATAAAGCCATGCATAGAGTGAAAGAATTACAGGGCTTTCTGAACCGAATAACAGAAAATGATCAATGGGTACTATAATATCTCATTTTTGATAAAAAAGAAAAAAATTTGTTTGAACTATCACACATATTCAAATTCCAATAAGACACAATGTGATAGATAGAACCAACGGTAGTAGAGCAAAAAAAGCATGGTAGGACCTCTAAGAAGGATAATATTAAATCAGCAATAGCTGTCATAATGTTTTGTTTTCTTCAAAACAGCTATTCATATCATCAAGTATGATATAGTAAAACAAAACAGGATAACACCATTCCAACTGATGAAGGGCGTTTGTTTTTAATGGTTTCTAGAGAGACACAATGAGTGCCTATGCCTTAGCGCAGCACGAAACTTTAAAGTGACTCTGAAAGTTCTGTGCATAATCATCTAATCTTTGGAGAGGAGGAAAAGAGAGGAAGCAAACATGTCTGTGTGGTGACTTCCAGACTAAGGTAGTAGTGATATCTAAAGATGGTGTGCCTCCTGGGGTTCCTGCTCTCGCGTGGTCCTCTCGCTTCCTTTCTGCGCTGGCCGCGGTCGATGGCAGCGTCAGGGGCGTATGTGGCGCGAGTGTTCGAGCGAGCGAGCGAGCAAGCGCCTGCGGTTGGCCCTCACGCAGGAGCCTTCCAGGGCCCGGTGGCCCCGCCCCGCCCCGCTCCACTCCACCCCGCCCCGTTCCACTCCGCCCCGCCCCTTGCTCGGCGCTTCCGCGCACGTGACCGCGCGTCGCGCCCGGCTGCGTTTTCCTCGGCCCGTTGCTACGGCTCCGGCAGCGGCTGCTGCTGCGGCTGTCGGGTTGGTACGCGTGGTGGCCAGGCTGGAGTCGGAGCCGCCGAGATGGAACCGTGAGTGCCGGGCGGGCGGAATCAGGGGTCCTGGTCGCGGAGTCGGGAGTCCCTTGCCCGGAGGGGATCAGGGTGGCTGGCGGGGGCCTGTCCCGGCGGGCGGAGACGGTGGCGCCTGCGGGGGTTGGACCAGCAGCAGAGCCCGGGCCGGAGGCTCCTGGTGACGTGGGCACGCGGGGCCGGCACAGCCTTGATCGATCTCGGGGATGCTGAGTTTTATGAGTTGTACCATCTGCTGACTTCGGGTCGGAATCCGTCTGTGAAGTGGGGAGTCTTTAAACATGGAAAAACCTGTCCGGGAATCCTGTGGACGCCGTCCCCAAAGCAGCCTTTGGACGCTGCAGCGTCACTCGGATGTCCCTCAGGTTAAAAGGAGAGATCTCGCTGAATGGAGTTGCTGGTAGTTTGTCATGAACAGTTGATCCCCGAATTTTCAAGGTTTGTGGGGCGGCCCTGGGCAAGACTGTTTTGCAGTCAGAAAAACAGTGCGGTTTGCATCAGATCAGGGGCCTGTGTCTAGTAGAAGGCTACCTTTTCCCGCTTCTGCTTCCTTAGAGGTTTGGCTTTGGTCACTTAACATGATAGAAAACTGATTCACATAAAGTGTCAGACCAAGTGGATATTGAAAGATCTTTCTTTTAGTTAAAAGTCAGGTGAGGAGCGGTTTTTTGGTTTTCTTTTTCTTTTTTTTTTTTTTTTGTCACCTCAAGGAACATTGAGGGGGTCCATGCCTTGGGGGGTTGTGGCTCTAGTGGAGTGGCACCTGCTGCATATTTAAGGGTCCTCTCACAGACGACCTTTTCCACCCGCACAGCTGCTGAGATTGCTGACCTTAGTCCCCTTCCTGTGGGAAACTGTGTGTGTGTGTGCACGCGCGCATGCAGGGGTTGAGCCTTGGCCTCCTACTGCAATTGGGGCCTCCTGCTTATACTGTCTGTTACAGGACACGGCTGTAGCTGGAAGGGAAGCCATAACTGAGGAAAGGTCTCGGGGAGGAACTGCAGCCCAGAACTTGAATGAAGGACTTGTCACCCACAGCGTGGCCATCCCTGGACACCCTCCTTCCAGGGGCATGGCTCTGGATTTGTCTGGCAAGGGAGTGGGCCCGTGAGGTGTGGATGGCTGGATGTCAGACAGCCTCTGGGGTCCAGGGTTCAGAATGGCATGATCTAGGAATTGCAGGAAGGTTTTGGCAGCAAGTAAATCCCTCCTAAATAAATGTCAAGTCTGAGCATCTGAATCCTGTCGTGGAATTCAGTGCCTGATCGGGATCTTGGAGGGAATAAGGGATAGAGCAGGAAGGACAACCTAGGGAAGGAAGGGAGGGAGGGAAGAGAGCTGTCTGAAGAGGCAGAGGTAGCCTGGCCCACCACTTAGCAGCTGCAGCCGCTGGCCTGGTGTCCTCACTACTCACATTTGGCCCAGCCTACGCTTTTAGAAAGGCAGGGGAGATTGTCGTCAAAGCTAGCCAGCAGAAATTGTGCCCAGTTCTTACAGCTTTACTGTGGAGTTTCCTGCCACCTCCATCCCTTCTGTGATAATGCCAGGAATAGAAGAGATGCCAAAGCTCCAACTGGATGTGGGGCACGATCCTGAATAGTTGTCACTTTGGCCTCCTGTGTGAGCTATGGGGTCCACTACAGCTGAGACTTTCCCATGTTCATTGGTTACTTTGCTCTTACCATGACATTTCTCTGCAGACGTCAGTAGGTTGGCGTTTTGTGTTTTGCTTGGTACTGCAAGCCATTTTTTTAAAGAGTGCATTTTATATGTCTTTTATCCTGGGGGCATTTTGTGCAGAAGTATATTAGACCCCTCTTTTGCTAGCAACAAATTAAGCATGGTGGAGTCTGCTGTGGTTTCAGGAACCCCTGGGTGCTGGAGAGGCCACCAGGCTTGGTTCAGTAGTCTGTTCTTGCAATCTTTGAGTTATTTAGGATTACTAGATTACTTAGAATTGGATCTCTTAGAATGTATATATGTATGTATACATATATTTTCATAAAATATGGTGAATACATTCACAATTTTTATTAGAGTACATGAAATGCCATTAATCTCTCTTGGAATGCTTCCCATTGCTTTAAACACATTTGTCCCTTCATTGCCTTTTTCTGAAGCAGTTCTGGGAGTCCTGTTCTGTGAATGTCTCTCATAGTGCTATTGTGGCTGTCTTGATATGGTGCCTGGATTCAAAATGTTTATCTTTCCTGGTCTTTTTGGTTTGGGGGAAGAGCCAGAAGTTACATTGTGGCAGATCTGGTTTATTAGGTGGATGAAGACACACCATAATGTTTTTATTGGACAGAAATTGCTGTAAATGTTTTGAACTGATTTAGGACATCAAGGCAGTCATGAAAAGACATGAAAGAGGACTTTCAGAACTGCTCCAGAAAGTGACAAGAATGATAGGGTAAAAGTATTTGAAGCAGGAGGGAGAATTTCAAGAGTGATAATTGGCGACTGTGTCTTTTACTGTAATAAATTTTAAAATTTTTTACTTAAACATTCACTGTCTCTTTGGTCATACTTCTATATTTATGTATTCATATTCATGTATTTCTGAACCAAATTCATCTCTGGAAACAAAAGAGAGCTGGGAATATAATTCATTGGCACAGCGTCTGCCTGGCAAGCATGAGGTTGTGAGTTCGATTCCCGGTACAAAAAAAAAAAAAACCTGCTTGAGGGTTGACTGAGCATCAAGTACTACTGTATCACTTTACATCGTTTCATGAAATCCTCACTGTCACTCACCCGTGAGGAAGTCTTGCTTATCCTCATTTTACAGATGAGAAAACTGAGAAGCCAAGGAGTTGAGTGAGTTTCTTAAGGTCAAGCTGTAAATCTCAGCTGGGAAACCCAGGTGGTTGAGATCCAGGGCCTGTGCTCTTGGCCTCTTGATCATTGCACTCCATAGCCACACAAGACAAAGCCTTTTCCCTCACAGACAGTGGGGTTCTTGTTTTGTGGATGTAACAGTTTAGGAATCTGAGATCCTAGAGGTACAGTGACACACTCCAGGTTACCTGCAGGGCTGTGGTAGAGGAGGGCTTCCTGCCTGGCTTCCAGACCTTCAGACCCTTGCGTTGGGTCGGAGCCATGCCCAGTACTTCCTGTGTGAAGATCGGTGTACTGACTAGCACCTGACCTGCTTCCTTGTTCCTTTTGGCCTCGGCAACTCCTGGGTGTGAGCCACTGAGGTTATGGCCTGGAAGGGATACACATGAGCTCACACTTCCTGAGACCCTAGAGCACTGCAAGTTATGATGTGTGTAGGTTGTTGGGATTTGAGTGTTCACATAATGGCTTTTCCAAAGCCTAATCAGTTCTTGAGTAGCTGAAGAAGTTATTGGTAATATATTCGGTTTGGCTGACTCAAATTTCAGAGTTACTCTGTTCTTCCCCTCAACAATTTCTATGTAGACCTCATTAAATAGTAGGTTATTTAAAAAGCAAAGGGGCTGGGGATATATAGCTCAGTGGCACAAGTGCCTGTTTGGCAAGCACAAGGTCATGAGTTCGATCCTTAGTACAAAAAAATAAAAAATAAAAAGCAAAGAATTTAGTGTACAGAAGCATGTTGGTTGGGTGTGCACTTGTAGATTCAGAGTCTAACTCTGCCTGCTGCTATCCTGGGCCCCAGCCAAGACCTTAGCATGATAGCAAGCAGCGTGAGGAAGTGCTATCTCTTGCCCTTTCCTTCCTTGGCTGGAGCTAGAGGAGAGAGCACTTTACAAATCAGGTCTTCAGAGACACTGTGCCAGTGAAGACAGTTTTTCACAAATCAGAAGTAGAAGAGCCTAGTCCCAGCTATGTAGGAGACTGAGGCAAGAAGGTTGCTTGAGCCCAGGGGTTTGAGGCCAGCCTGGGCAGCATAATGAGACCCCCCCCCCATACTAGATAGTAGGAAATAGCTACTAGGTAGCATACCCATACTAGAGGCAGGAGAAAAAATACAACTATGACTTCTAATCATCACTATGATGGAGTTGTTGCTACCTTCTTACCACTGTTTGAAACACTTTTTAAATTTCTTTACATTTCCCAGCTACTCTGTAAATATTCTGCTTATCTCCTTTTTGCAGATGAGGAAACTGAGGCCCTGGGGGTGGTGGCTAGCTTGCTCACAGTTGTAGCATTAGAAATTGAGGGGCCAGGGTGTAGGCAACAGGCCAGTGCCTTGGACCAAAGAAGAGATTGTTCTTATGTCAATTGTGAACAAAGTAAAATCTTCACTAAAATGTAAAAACAGGCTGAGAGATTTAAAATCCCTTTCTAGCACTTAGGTCCTAATTAGTAAATTAGCAGCTAAATACTCTCAGTCATATCTATCTATGTAGCATGATGAGATGAAATAAAATACATCTTATTTACAAGGCTTCTACTTCCTGGGTGATGTTGCTTGCCTAGGACTGGAGGTGTTTGGGCTGCTAGCTTTGGATGCTGGTTGGAGTACAGGTGGCATTTGCTGGTGCTTGCTTTTCCTTTCATTAAAGTCAGCATTTTTAGGTGTTCTCTCACATTCCCCAACTCACCCCATCTTTCTGTCTGCAGGCCCATGCATGGCCAGGCCTCTCACCCTTTTGTGGCAGTTTTTATGGACCTCAAGTAACCTGCGCGGGAGAGAGAAGAGTGTAGTGGGAACTGAAATGGTGGCTGCAGTGGCCTGAGGTGCTGGCAGAACCAGCATGGCCTGCAGGACAGCAGTGGGCACCCAGCAGAAGGCCGTCTGGACCCATGTAATGTGGAACTGCTTTGCTCACCTCAGAGAGGGTAAAGCCAAAGCCACAAATGCCACTGAAAGACAACATGGGGGAAGAAAATAGTTAAATTTTGTAACTCTGTGGTCAGCAATTTATCATAGGAGGGATATAGTGGAACACAGGAAAAAAGACTTAAGACTAGGAAAGGGTGAGGAGCAGTACAGGGAATATAAAGTTACTAGACGCCCGCACATGCTGGGTATTGGAAGCCCGAGAGTGGGCGGCAGCCCCAGGTTGCAGAGGCCATGGCTGTGGATGAACACTGACCACCTGTGTAAATCCCAGATGGGCCTTGGGCATGGAGTCCTGTGTGGGGGTGGGTAGTTGCTCTCTCTGAGTGACTGAGGAAACCCCACCCAAGGCAAGGAGGTGCGTAGGGAGTGGGGGACCAGGACAGCAGGGAGGGTAGCACCTGCTGGCAGCCATGACTGAAGACTCTCTTGGATTGTGAAAGGACAGTTCCAGGTGGCTGGAGAGAGGAGCTTTTCTGAGTCTGGGTGCTTGCTCTAGAGTTTCATTTTAAAATTTGATTTGTCTTGGGGTGGCATGTGTATCCACAGGAAACTTTTTCTTTTTGGTACTAGGGAATGAATCTAGGACCTTTGTGTTGAGTTACAGCCCAGCCCTTTTTATTTTTTATTTTGAGAAAAGGTCTGGAAAAACTTCCCAGGTGGGACTGGAACTTGTAGTTCTCCTGCCTCAGCCTCTCAGAATGCCATCATGTTCAACAATTTTTGGTTTTGATCTACTGTCGTGAAATAGTAGATCACCTGGGTAAGTGATGGCTGTCTAGGAGTTGACGTGGGGCATGGCTAGCCTCAACTCTGTAGTGTCAGGTCTCTGTGACGCAGGTGGCTTCTGTCTTTCCGCTGTCCTTACTGGGCTCTGTGTGGTGTCCATGAGCAACTAAGAGTTGGAGTTGCCAGGTCCTGAGGGGGAAGACTGCAGGGGGAGCACATGAGAGAAAACATCAGGGGTTCAAGGTCATGATTGAGTTTCCTGTTGGATAGAAGTGGAGGTGGCACATGGGCAGTTTAATAGGGGTCTAGAGGTGCCTCTGAGGGAATTGTACCCACCTACCTGGTGTCTCAAGCTTGACACTGGATGAGGTCACGGAGCAAGGGGAGAGAAGGAAGGAGAGGTAGAGAACAGCCAGAGGCCAGTGTGTCCCTATAAGCTGCAGAGAGCCCTGCGGGGTCCTTTTGCAGTGTGAACTGGGGTCTCCACAGACTTCTCCTCACATGGTAGCAGTCCCTTGTGAAGTGGTTATGAATGTGACTAGTGAGGCGAAGGCCGGGTTTACAGTGACGGATTATGGCTGCAGCTTTGGGGGAGGGTAGGCTTTCTAGTAAAGGCATTTTGGTTTCTCTAGGAAATAGGTCTGATGTTTTAAAACACCCATGAAACTGAGATTAGTTTAGAAAAACTCCCAAAAGTCTAACAGGATCATCTGCTTCACTGCATTTGGAAGATCTTTCAAGGCCTGGGGATCTAGCTGGGCCAGGATTTTGTAGTATGTGCATTGGATGCCTGGCAGGAAAAGATACTTGAGCCTGGAGAGCACAACTGATCAGGAGATGCCATCGAGTGCTGGCAGGGGTTTATGGATGTCTCCCTCCCCTGGTCAGGTGGGCAGGAGACTTCATCTGCAAGCATGCTGTCTTGGCTGAGATGTAGTGGATAATGGGCAATCCCTGCCTCCCTGGCATCTCACCGCCAGCCTGAGGACACTACATGAACGTTTTTGAAATAATGGTGGCAGTTGATCTGGCAGCTGTATTTTGAATGCCCACCGTGTGCCAGGCCTGGTGTCTAAGCAGCCAGTGCAGTGCTTTGTCTTCAGGTGCTCGGCAGCCATACCTGTTGTAATGGTCTAAAGATGTGGGTGGCCAATGCAGCAGGCAGCAGGTGGGACACAAGGTGTGTTTGAAGGAAGGGTAGGATTTAGATGATTTGGTGGGGAGAACAGGATTTCGAAGCAGCAGAGCAATGTGAGGGACCAGTGTGGGGAAGCGTGATGGTATTTAAGGTCTGAAAACTGCTGCTTGAATTGAGATATTGGCACTGAGTAGCACTGTGCTCTAGGGCAAGTCATCTAAAGCCACCTAAGTCAGGCCTTCTTGTGTGGAAAATGAGAGTGCTCACAGTTCCTATCGCAAAAGGCCTAGTGATGACTGTAGGAGGTCGTGACACACACATGGTGGTAAGAAGGTTGGATTGGAACTACAGGGAAGGATTTCTTTACAGGACATTTGAAGGTCCTAAAGAGGAGGTTAAATTTGACTGAGTTGGCTACAGGGAGCTGCCATAGTCTTCTTGTGCTGAGGTAGGCTATTATAGGGGCTGTGAAAACCACAATAGAGCCAGGCGTTGTTTTGCACACCTGTAATTCCTCCAGCATTCTTGGAAGCTGAGATAAGAGGATCATAAGTTCAAGCCCAGCTTGGGCAATTTAGTGAGACTCTGCTTCAAAATTTAAAAAGTGGTGGGGTAGGGAGGTAGGCCACTGTAAAGGCACTGGGTTCAATCTTTAGTACCACAAAAGAACCTAAAGCAAAAAAACCCAAAGTGAAATGGTTGAGAGAGGCAGTGGTAATAATTCTGGCGGGAGTTTTTGAGAGCCTGGACGGTGTGCTGGGCATGCTGGGAATGGAGAGGACCTGGGAAGTAGGGATTACCCTGTCTGTGTGGAATAAACAGAAGGGAACATCCAAGATGACTTCAAGGTTTTAGGACATGGAAATGAAAGGATAGAGGCAAGAAGTGGGGAGTGGAGGCAGGTTTTTCATTTGAGTGATTTTGTCTTTCAGTGAGTTCAATTTTCTGTTGACCATGAAATGATGTGGGACTTCTGAATGAAAATAACATCTTGGGTGATGTTATTTCATAGTGGGATAGGGCTAGCCAGGAAGCCTGGGGTAGGAAGGTAGGAAGGACAGTTATCTGAGAAGCAGATAGCCAGGGTTTGGAGCATCCACAAAACTTAGCATCAGAAACCAGGGCTGGAGAATTTCAAGAAGCTCATGGTAGTCACAGTGTGGAGGTGATGCACAGCTTGTGGTCTTCTGGTAATAAGCTGTGTGTGTTTTCTGCATCACGGTCTTGCCGGTAATGGTTGCAGAAATATCTTCCCATTTGTCTGATTGTTGAGGCTGACAGGCTGTCTTGGTCACTGACTTGCCCAGTCTCAGCCTTGGCCAGCTAGGTAATTAGGAACTCGTGAGCATTTCAGTGGGCTGGTGAGATGGGCAGGAGGCAGAGCCGTCAACGGTGTGTAGGTCAGGACAGGAATACATATGTTGGTGTCTTCACCAAGCTGGTCTCCCAGCAGTTCTGGCAAAGGCTGCTCACTTCTGTCTTTGTTTTGTTTTGTTAAATAGTTTTATTGGTACACTATATATATATATATATATATATATATATATATATATAATATATATAATACATATGTATATATATATATGTATATTATATATACATATATATATATACACACACACACACACTATAAAATATATAATGATCACTTTCATTGTAAGGAATTTGTACTTGTACATAATAGATTTTTTTTCTCTGTTCCCCTCCTTTCAACTCTTCTTCTGCTCCTTATTTATATGTTTTCTTTTCATTTTTTTCCTTCTATTACCCACCTTCTTCTTTGCATTTGAACATTTTCTTCCTATTTCATAATGTCTGTCATTCATTTTGGTTTCTTATACAAAAGAAACAGTGCAATATTTAAACACGTGTGTTCAATTTATGTAACTTAAAAGTATGGTCTCAGGGTGCATCTTTTTACCTAAAAAAAAAATCTCAAGTTTATCCTTCTTTGTGGCAGAGTAGTATTCCAATGTATATTTAAAAAACTGTATTTTCTTTATCCATTTATCTGATGATGGCACTTGGGTTTTTTCCAAGATTTAGCTGTTACAAATTGTGCTGCTATAAACATGGGTGTGTGTATGATGCCTTTAACTCTTTTAGGAAAAAAATTTTTACTAGGTATTCCTTAGACAAAGGACTAATGTCTAGAAAATATGAACAACTAAAAAAACGAGCAAACACCCCAGTTTAAAGACCCAGTCCAAAAGTGGGTCTGTTGAAATGAGTTTTTTTCTGAAATGAATAGATACTTCTTAAATGAAGAAGTTCAAACAGCAAATAAATGTTTAAAAAAATGTTGAACATCACTGGTCACCAGAGAAATGCAAATTGAAACAATGCTGAGATTCCATCTCACTCCAGAAAGGATGGCCGTTATCAAGAAATCAACCAATAACAAATGCTGGCAAGGCTGTGGGGAAAAAGGAACCCTTCCTCATTGTTGATAGGACTGGTGCAGCCACTGTGGAAATCAGTATGGATGTTCCTCAAAAAGCCAAAACTAGAGTTTCCATTTGATCCAGCTATATTTACTTTGGTGTCTCAAAGTGTTGCTGTTTTGACTGAGCAATGGTATTCAACTTACAATACAAATGAGACAGAGTGATGAAAGTCAGAAGTCACTTATTTTTTGGTTCACAGCATTCATTCATTCATTCATTCATTCATTGTGATATTGGGGATCGAGCCCATGGCCTTCACACTGAACTATATCCTCAGGCTCTCTCTGTGCCCCCACACTTTTTTTAAAAATTTTGAGACAGAGTCTCACTATGTCACTAAGTTGCCCAGGCTGGGATCAAAGTTGTGATCTTTCTTCCTCAGCTTGCAAAAGTGCTAGGATTACAAGCATTGAACACTACACCCATCTGGTTTAAAGCTTTCAGATGGGAAGCTGAGAGGAGACAGGACGAAGGAGAGGAAGTCCAGACAGTACTGTCCTTTGTGGATGCCATCTGTGACCTGCACTAGCCCTATGGTCTGGGGGTTCTGACCCTAGCCTCCCTAAAAGGTTTGCTATGTTTTTTTTTTAAGAGAATAAAACCAAAAGAAAATAGAATAGAGTCATTCAGAACAAAACAATGAATGTGATACAAGACTTCAAAATAAGATAAAAGGAAATCAATAATGGTTACCATAATGCCTCTTGTTATCTTCAGAATAACTTCCCATACCATCAGGCATGATAAAATCAAACAAAACCCCACTGTTGTACTCCTGTTGTCTTGTTTTAAAGGTTTGCTATTTGTCAGGACACGAAGACTGCAGAAAGCAAGGCCTGTTGCCCACCTTCTCTAGCTAGCCGAACCCTGTGGGTTGCATTTCTTAAGCTGAGGAATCAGTTTGCCTTTGGGTCTTTTTTTCCTTTGAGTTGCTGTCCCAACAATTTTTCTAATAAATTGTCATTGGAAGTTTTAAGGAAGGGAAAGAATGGGTTCCATTGAGGCTTCCAAGGGGCAGGGTGGCCCATAGCCTGGGCAGTCTCTATGCTGCCACATTTGCCCTGTCCTGCAGTACCTTTTCTTACTGGCTCCTCAGCCATCCTTCTCATCTGCCAAGTAGCTGCACTGTTAGGGTATCAATAATGTGCTTTAACAATCAAAGTGTTTAGTGATTCTTACTCTGCTTTTCTCTGCTTCCAGGTCTCTGCTTTCTGTCTCTGCTTGGGGGCTATTGCTCAGTCCTGAGAGAGTGCCTGTGCACAGGGACAGGTCCCTTGAGGGTGGTGCAATGGAAAAACTCACAAGTGGCTCGTGTAATTTCTCACACAGTTTTTAGATTCACAGGAGAGTGGCCCTGAGCACACAGTGCTTCTGTGGACCTTTCCTCAGCTTCCTCTGATGTCAGCATCTCGTGTAACATGGCACAGTGATCAAAACTGGCATCAGGTCAGCTTCAGTGCCATACCATTAGCTAAACTCTATTCACATTTCCCCACCCCCAGTCACTTTAGCTTTGTGTGTTTTTCAACATCAGAATGCCCTGTGCCGTTGCCTACAAATCTTCCTTCAGAGTGGAGCACTGTTGGGGACCCCTGCAGTGAGTCCCCAATTTCCTGCAAGGTGTTATGGTACACAGCAAAAAGAAAGAGCAGGACACAAATAGCAGTGCAGTAGGAATCTGGAAGGACCATTTGTTCATTGGAAACAAAAGGCCCCGGGGCAGCCAGGACCTCAGTATTTATTGATCACATTTACATCGAGGAAAATGGCACAGGATTGTTGGATGACTCAGGGCGGTGGTGATCTTACTTAATGAGGATCTTATGCTGATGAGGACGATGGGCAGAGATGGCAGGTTAATAAGAAGTGTGAAGCTGGGTGTTATGGGACATTCCTGTAATCTGAGCACTTGGGAGATGGAAACAGGAGGATCACTACAAGTTCAAGGCCACCCTGAACTACATAGTGAAACCCTGTGTCACACACACACACGCACACGGAAATAAATGTGTCCTTTCTCCCAGGTTTGAAACCTTATTTTATTTCAAGGAACCAGGATATCTTCAGCTGATGTAATCTTGCCCAGGGGCATCATAGTATCACGGGACCCTTGAGGCCACAACTGTGACCTGCGGCACATAGAGTTATGTTTCCGCATACCATAGCTGGCTCACGTGGCAAGATACTAGGCCTTGAATAAGCCCTAATCACAGTTTAATTACAAAGTGATTTCCCCCCCATAATTATGTAGAATGGCCCTCAAAGGGGTACTCCTTATTAAACACTGTGTGCAAAGAAACTGAGTAATAGACTTGACACCTGGGTGTCAAGGGCACAGGATATGCTGGTTCTCTGGCCTCACATTCCACAGGACTTTTCTAAAAGGGCATTAACAGCACTCAGTCCTGCTTCCCAGAGCCCTCTCCAAAGGTGCTGCCAAAGCTTGGGCAGTTTTGTTATCTCCAGACCTTATTTTCCCTGTTTGTAAACCAAGAGGATTGGGGGTCCCTGAGGCCATTTCTAGCTCTAATACGGATAGCCTTCAGGGCCCAAATCCAGGTCAGAATAGGCCATTTGTAAGACTAGCTTCTTTTCTCATGCCAAGTAGGGTCACTTGTGAGTCAGCATTTGGACTGGGGTCCTGGGGAAACTTTGGAGCCTTTACTGGGCCTGTCATTCAGTGAGCAATGACACTCATCCAAAAGTCTCCTAGGCAGGGTGTGCATCCACTGGTGGTCACACTTGCCCTTTGGTGTCAGCAAGGCCACGTCAGAGACACAATGGCTCCTGGACTTTGTCTTTGCCCTGAGACCGTCTTGGCGCCTGGCTTCCTGCCCATCAGCCCAGTCTTGAGCAGGCATTCAAGGGGGGGTGTGCACAAATACAAGAGTCAACAACCTTTCCCTCATTCTCAGGCCACGCCTGTCTCTGTTGAAAGAGTCAAGTCCTCTCTGCTGCTCTCAGTCCTCGCCAGAAAATTGTGGAACTGCCTGCTACATGTGGACAGCAAAGCAAGGCCACAGCCAGACCCAGTTCCTTGGTTTGGGGGCCATCTCTTTGGGTTTGGGGTAGAGATCAGTCAGCCAAGCCCCACCTGCACCTCTTTCTATAAGTGAAGTTAACAGGAACACAGACATGATCCTGTGTTTATGTGAAGCCTTGGCCACTTTGGAAGGCAGAGCCAGGTGCCTATAGTGCATAAGCCACAGATACTTTTCATCTGGTCCCTTACAAACTTGTTACTTGCCCTTACATAGGGCATTCTGAGAAAGAAGTGATTCCTGCTCATTCCCCTACATTTTCTTCTGATTAGGTTTCTTAGCCCTCACCCTCTGAGTGGGCTTCCTTGGTGGCATAAGTCACAGCAAGCTGCAGGCCACTGCTTATCAAAAGTAGACTGGCAGCCAGGAGAGGCCCAGAGGAAGGGTCTCACATCGTGAGGGACTCTGGGCTTCTGTCAACTCCCATTAAGCCATATGCTTGTGTGTGTTGGGCTCTACCATCGTTGTACTGGGGCTGTACTCTGAGGTGGGAGGGTGTGTGTGTGTTCGTGTGTGTGTGTGACTAACTTTCCCGTGGTATGGTGACACATGTCCCATTGGGCATAGAAGCCACACATGTTCTCCTGCCATGGGCTTGGCTTATCCATGCTGGTCAGAGTAGAGGGACCTTGACCCCAAACACACAGGAATGATTTGATTCCTGAAGAAGTCACCAGGGGTTTTGTCAGAGTAGGCCAGCGGGTTTTGAAGCCAGTCTACTTCTGAGGGGAAGGCTTAGGTGGGAAGGCAAGGGCCTGGGCAGGGGTTCAGGGGCTATGCAGATGTTCTTTCATGGGCCCTGTGCATCTCCCTGACCATCCCTCACCCGTGCCTTTCTACTCCCCAGGCTGGCGCCCATGAGACTCTACACACTCTCCAAGCGCCACTTCGTCCTTGTGTTTGTGGTCTTCTTCATCTGTTTTGGCCTGACCCTCATCGTTGGGATCACAGGTAGGTTCAGTTTTTAAGCATTTCGTCATTTCAGCATTTGCAGCCCCCGTGGTACAGCGCTTCTCAGCTGGCCCAGCGAGCCTCCTTGTTTCCCCCAGAGTCCGGCGTAGGGGACGATGAACCCCTTCTTCCTGAGCCTCAGTGAGCTGAGGGTCCCTAGCCTTGTCCTGGCCAGCAGCCAGAGGCTCCACCTCAGCTTGGCAGTACTGGCAGCCTTGGCCACCTACCTTTTATTGGCCAAGTAAACAGTCCTAGTCTGTTGTGCCCTGTAGAATCCAAAATCCGCCCCCTGATGGGTAGACAGGGCTTCATGCAGTGAATAAAGTGGGGGTAATAGCTATGATTGTGGGATGCAGGTGGAGCAAGGGGCCAGGGGGCCGCTGTGGTGACCTCTGAGCTCTCAGCAGGGCCCCAGGAAGAAGATGGCTGGCAGCAGCATGGTGGTTCCAGCTGGGAGCCTGCGGCTGTGCCTTTGCCCTTGCCCTTGGGGCACCTTGCTGCTGCATGGCACGTCGTCTGGAGGGAAGAGCTATACCATGCTGATTTGGGCTTGAGAAGTGCCTTTGAAATGCTCTAGGTTGGCCACATGCCTTCCCCTCACACAGAAAACACAGAACCACAGGTCCAAGTGACTTTCAGTGGTTTTTGCAAGGTTCTCTGAAACCTCAATCCTGTCCAGGGGGCAGGCAACAGAAGCCTGATACATGTTGGAGAATAGCTATTTCTGTTTCATTTCTTTCTTTTCTCCTCTTTTCCTCTCTTCCCTTCTTCTCCCCTGTCTTCCCCTTCATATCGAGAATTGAACCCAGGGACGCTCTACTTAGTCATATTCCCAGTCCTTTGTATTTTGAGATAGGGTCTTGCTAGGTTACCTAGGCTGATTTTGAACTTAAAATTTTGCTGCCTCAGCCTTCCTTCCGAGTAGTTGGAATTATAGGCCAGCACTATATCACCTGCCTTCTTTCTTTTCCTTTTAAGTAAAATACTTTTCTCATTGAGTGATTTCAGTAGCTATTTATTTAATTGGTGTACTTAACACCAAAGTATAAATGACGGTGAAACTTAACCCGTTTCACAAACATCTGTGTTTCAAAAGGCTAGTTTCTTACCTAAACTGAAATTTGGGTTGTGCATGGACTGGGGAGGCTGAGGGGAGAGAGTAGCCATTGTGTTCACTTACCTGATGGTGATGGTGATGAAGCTGAGATGATGGTGGTGGCAGTGGTGACTGTAACCAACTTCTGGTCCTTCCTGTTAAGTCACCAAGGAGGAAAGACTGTGTGAATCACAGCACAGCATTATCTTACTTTCGGATTGGTAGGTTAGGTCTCCAGCTTCAGTGGGACCTCAGCTTTTATATCCCTAAGCCACATTTTCTCAGACATCCCTGATTATATCCAGTGTTCCCACTCTGAAATGGAAAGTGATACATTAAGGCTGGTACAGGAAGAATGATGTGAGGATTTCCACATCCCTTTCCTTCATTTTACAGAAGACTGTGGATTTTGGGGGGAGTGGTCTCTTGTCGCTGTCTCTGTCTCTGTGTCTCTGACTCTGACTGTGACTCTGTTTCTCTCTGTGTTGAAAGAAATTGGCTCACACATTTCACAAGTTGTTAAGTCCTGCGGTCAGAGTCACCAAGCAAGCAAGCCCAGAGTGCAGATGGTATAGTTCAGTTGAGTCTGAAGGCCTGAGAATCAGGATAGCTGATGGTATAAATCCCAGTCAAATCTGAGTCAGGAGGAAGCAGGAGAAGACTGATGTTTTAGCTCAAAGACAGGACCTGAATATAAGGAGAAAGTTCTTCCTTGGCTTTTTTGTTCTACTCATGCCTTCAGCAGATTTGACAAGGCCCACCCACACTGGGGAGGACAATTTGCTTTTTCAGTCAGCTCATATAGAAATTCCTCAGAGACAGAATGTTTAACTTAATATCAAGACCCCTTATGACCCAGTCATGTAGACTCTTAAACTATCTATCACAAGTACTCTCTTCTTAATACTTTATATGGCAAGGTTGTTATTACTTTAGTGAAGAGCATTTTAGGGACCATTGGGTTAGTCACTCTCATTTTGCATATAAGTATAATGAGATGTAGAAAGCCTAGTTAGCTAAAATAGGGTCCAAGTTCTGATTGCCATTTCTTGGTTCTTTCTAGGAAGCCAGCTAGCCTTATGTACTGGTCAGGAGTTTCTTCAGATTGTAAATGTGTTTTAAAAAGCCTCGTTGTGGGTTCAGGCCTCCTTTCTATATGGAGACATCCTTCTCAGTGTTCATAAGCTCATTCCACAGATATGTCACCTTGCTGCTTGAGATTCACATACTATACTCCTTGGGTTCAGGTGGGAAATTGTTGGCTGCAGGCTGGGGTGGTCACTGAGGCAGCCCAGAGAACTGGCATCACTATTTAAGAAAGATATGCTTTAGAACAAATCCAGTTACACATTAATGCTGAATTAACAGTGTTTTCCTTTAGCTACTTCTTCAAAAGCCAAAGCCCTAAGGGGTGATGGTGAGAACAATAATCTGTGAATCTGGAGAGGAAGTGGATTTGGAAGGAATCTGTCTGCCCATCTAGACAACAGCAGAATCAGAATGTGGTTTTGTAACTGTTTTGGAACTCTGGACTCTATTAAAACCTTACAACTTCCAGGCGAGGGTTTAAGCTTAAAGTTGTTAGTTTCAGTCGGTGCTGCTCTTAACACAGCAGCAGATGCCTGTGTCCCACCCAGCCCTATAGCAGGCAGCTGTGTACATGTCCCACAAGCAACCTGCATACAACCTGTGGAAGTCAGAGTGGGCAGAAAGGACCTGTCTTCTTACTACTGGGGATCTATGTTCTGATCACTGATTGCTGCTTCTGATCAGAGGTACAAGGCATCCATTGTTTTCCCTACCCTTCAATGTTACAAGCCTTGCCCTCTGAGGCTGAAGTGACTTCTGGGAAATTTAAAGAGCTGGTGCTTCTCTCTCAATCTCCTTCACTTATTTACCTAGCCCTCCACCCACATAACCTAAGCCTTTTTGGGAGCCAAACACTGGAAACTTGGAGATTCAAAAGCAGCCAGATGTGCAGGAGAAATTAGGAAAGCACCACATCTGCATGAAGAAAGATACAGGTTCAGGGAGGACCTGGGAAGATGTTAAATTCACACCTCAGACTCCCAACAGCAATCAACCAGCCAACCAGCCAGCCAACCAACCAACCAACCAACTAACCAGGAAACCTAGGGAAAGAGGGAGAGAGTCTGATTTTTAGGAGCACCACATTATTTAGGTTTATGTGTCCAGTTTTCAGCAACAACAAAAACAAATCACGTAACAAACCAAAACATTAGAATGAGTCCCTAAAGTCACATGTCATATCTATTAGACAAAGACTAAGACAACTGCTGAAAGAACTAAAGGAAAATGTGGAGAAACTTATGAAATAGAAAAACCAGTGAAGAGTTTCAAAACCTTAAAAGAAACTGAAACAAAATTCTGGAGCTGACAGGTATAATAGCTGAAGTGAAAAATTCACTAGAGAAGTTCAGAGGCAGATTTCAACAGGCAGAGGAGAGAATTAGCAAACCTGAAGATAGGACAATGGAACTTTTGTAGTTTAAGGAATAGGAAAAAAAAAGAAGATTGAAGATAAGTGAACAGAGTTTAAAGGGCCTTTTGGACACCATCAAGTGGACCAGTATGCACACTGGTGTACTCTCAGGAGAAGAGAGAAGAAAGGAGGAAAAAGAAGAAGAAATGAAAGATGAAAGTACCCCATATTTGATGAAAGATGGGAATCTAAACATCTAAGAAGCTCAGCAGGCTCAAAATGGGCTGAACTCAAAGGATCTCATATTTACACACATCATAATCAAAGTGCAGGAAGCCAAAACAAAAAGGATCTTGAAAAGAACATGCAAGAGCTCTTCAGTAAGCTCTTAGCAGAAATCTCTTGAGAAACTTTGGAGGCCAGAAGGCTGTGGACTGTTATATTTGGACTGCTAAAAGAATGTTCATCAAGAATTCTGTATCTGAGAAAACTGTCCTTTAAAAATGAGGGAGAAATTAAGACTTTCCCAGATAAACTAAAGTTGGGTTACCACTAGACCTGCCCAATAACACCAACCATATAATCTCAGTAAAGGTATTTACATGGATAATTATAAAAGCTCATGTTATCCTAACAGTAGTGTTAGAATACTATTTGTTTCCTACATGACTTAAGAGATTTAATACCCTATTATAAAAACTATTATTTTTGATTTGTAATTCTGTATTTTGTTTCTTGCAAAATTATATTTTTGGTATAAAGTAACTTACACATAAACATTTTTGTCACAGTTGTGACATCAACAGTTGGAAGACATGGGGACAAAGCTGTTAAAGGAGCAGAATTTTTGGATGTTACTGATGTTAAACTGGTATAAGTTCAAATTAGAATGTTAGAATTTTTGGATGTTAAATGAGGGACAGAAAGGGTATGAAGCATGTAGAACACAAATGCATAGAAAACCAAAGCATACTGAAAACAAAGTGACAGAATAAGCCCCTCTTGATCTGTAATTACTTTAAATGTAAATGGGTCAAATTTTGTAGTCAGATATCAGAATGGATTTAAAAAAAACATGATCTAGACTATATTTTCTCTACAGAAAAATGTACTTTAGATCCAAAAACACACATAAGTTGAAGTGGCAGAAAAGAATATTCTGTGCAAATAGCACCAAATGGCTCCACAATTCTACTTCTAGGTATATATCCCAAAGAATTGGTTTTTGGGTTTTGAAGAAGAAATATTCATACACTCATGTTCACAGCAGCATTATTGACAATACCTAAAACTGAAGTCAATTAAAGTGTCCATTGAAAGAAGAATGGATAGGCAAAATGGAATATTATTTAACCTTAATAAGGAAGTTTATACACATGCTACAGTGTGAGTGAATCTTGAGGACAGTATATGAAGTAATGTAAATCTCAAAAAGACAGATACTTTGTGTGATTTACATGAAGTATATTGAGAAGTAAAAATCATAGAGACAGGAAGGATGTTGGTTGACAGGAGCTAAGGGGAGGTGGCATAAGGAGTTACTGTTTTATGGGCGTAGTGTTTCAGTTTAACATGATGAATTATGGATGTGGACAGTTGTGATGGTTGTACAATATGAATGTGCATAACACTACTGAATTATACACTTAAAATTGGTTAAGATGGGCTGGGTGTGGTGTCACACTCCTTTAATCCCAGTGCTTGGGAGGCTGAGGCAGGAGGATTGCTGTGAGTTGGAGGCCAGCCTGGGCTGTATAGTGAGTTTAAGGCCAACCTAAACTATAAAACATGACTGTCTAAGAAAAGAAAAGATAAGGTGGCAGTACTAATTTTATGTCATATTTTACCATGATAAAAAACATTGAGAAAAAAGAATTTGTGAGACTTCTATATCTTACTTCAGTCAGGAAAAGACTTATTCTTGGATGCTAATATATATTAGTATATATTATGCTTTGTTATATTCCTGTATTTAATAAAATGTTTTTGGGAGACTGGATTAATTAGATAAATATATGTATGTGTGTCTGTTGTTTAGAAGAATTCTTTATACTTCACAAACTATGTAGCAGATGTCAGCTTAGTAGACACTTTGTTGGTGCCATGTGCTGTAGGGTTTGCTGTGGAAATCCCAGTCTTCCTTGACCCATGTGAGGCAGGTGTGGTACATAGCACAGTGGCTAATTAGTGTCTCCCTGTGTGTTTTACCTACATTTATGAGGTCTCTAAAGAACGAACAGGTAAGTATAATGTATGAGTCTTTGATGTTTGGGAATAAAATCAGAAAATTATGATATAGACATAACTGCTTTTTTCCTTGTCTTCTTTTTTACGCTTTAGGACCCAAAGTGATCCAGACTTCTGTGGCTAATTTTTCACTAAATAATAGCAAAAAGGTAAGGCTGGGGATAAGTGGGAGTTGGAGGGATGTTAGAAACTTCTGGTCACTAGGATGTGGCCCTACTGAGAGGGTCTGGAAGACAGACTGCCTTTGCCTGTAACTTGTGTCTCAAGCAACACCCCATCCCCTTTTCTGGTGCTGGGATTGAACCCAGGGACTTGTGCATACTAGGCAGTGGTTTATCACCCAACCACACACCAAGCCCGGTACACATATTTTTTATTCCACTGTCAGCTGCTGGCCTCTGGATTCTTTATTGCTAAAATCATCTTTTCTGCTGTAGTAAGTACCTAAGTACTTAGGAAATACGGGGGCATTACTCCTTAGGGAGCAGTAGTTCACTTCCAAAGGATGATTCATCTAGATTCATAATATCTCTAAGTCCAGTTAGTTTATAAGTTTTAAGAATGATTACTTAGGTATCCAGACTTTTCTAATCATGTTTATCCCACTCAGGTCTTGTTCTGTAGCAGTTTTTTTTTAAATCAGTAACAGTTCTCTTTAATGATTATTTGGTGTTCCTTGCATGACCTCAGTTTAAATGAACCCTGCTTTCCCCATTTAAAAACGTTCCTTGATTCTTCAACATTTTTAGAGAAAATGAGAAACCTTTTATTTGGAGAATTTGGGTTTTCTTTAATAAATAGTAATTTGAGAGAGTCCCAGCAACTAACCCTTTTATTTTCCTGTGTCAAATAATTACCTAAACTGAACACAGTTGTCCTGCATTTTCCTGACATGATAATATGTATAGTTTAAATTTCATTATTTATCATCTACTTTTTTTTTTTTTTTTGTACCAGGAATTGAACTCAGGACCTTGTGCTTGCCAGGCAAGTGTTTGTGTCACTGAGCTCTATCCCTGGCTCTGAATCTCATTATTTGATCCCAAATTCCCTCCTCTCTGTTCTGCCACCTCTTTGATAGGTCTGTCTTTACATTTGTTTTGAAAAGGCAAAGTAAAAATGTCTTAAAACTTAAAACCTTTGGTTCTTCTTTTTGCTACTGCCGGTTTGAAAGAGCACTCTATTTAGCCTCTCTTCACATTTTCTTTGTGTTCCTATATTTTCTTTCCCTGTTGAGCAGATGTTTTGCTTTGGAGAGAGGCCGTCAAGGAGTTCCCTGACAGTAGTTAGTCTTTTGTATTTCTCTCTGCGGGTGTAAGCTTGTCTTTGACACTGAGCATAGCTGCTCTCCCACTGAACTGACTTGCTTCCGAGAGACCTTGGTCATTTCAGAACGGCAGTGTCTTATCCTCTGATAGGTTTCTTTGCTGGGTGGCTTTCAAAAAGTTTGGGTGTGAGGAGTTTGTTGAGACCCTTTTTGTGCCTTAAAACACAAAACACTCATCTGCAAAGATGATGCCTTCACATAATGCTTTTCTTTGGAACTGCAGCTAGGTTCCTTAAACAACCAGTGTCCCACTGCTATTAGATAGCAAAATGACACCAATGTTGTTTCAAACGATACTGCAGAGTAAATAATTATATGAGAAAATGTTAAATATCACTTGCCATTCGAGAGATGCAAATTAATGCTGAGATTCCGTGTCCAGAACGAATAGCAGTTATCAAGAAATAACCAATAATAAGTGCTGGAGGGGCTGTGGGGAAAAAGGAACCCTTTTCCACTGTTGGGAAGAGTGCAGACTGGTACAACCACTGTGGAAATCAGTATGGAGATTCCTCAAAAAACTAAGACTAGAGGTTCCATTTGACCCAGGTATTTTCCTTTTTGGTGTCTTCCCAAAAGAATCAAAAGCATCATATCATAGTGATTGTTTATAGTGGCACTGTTTGTAATAGCTAAATCTTAGAAACAGTCCAGATGCCAATCAGCCAATGAATGGTTAAAGATGTGGCTTCTACTCAGAGTACTACTCTGCCATAAAGAAGGATAAGCTTGAGACATTTCTAGCTAAATAGATGCACATCGAAACCTAAGTGAAATAAATTGGACATACATGTTTAAATATTGCATTATTTCTCTGGTATGAGAAACTGAAAGTATAAACAAGGACCAAAATGTGTAATCGACATTGGGAAATGGGAAAAAAATGTTCAAATGAGAAGGGGAACAAGGAACTGGGGAGGGGGACTAGAAAGAAAGCACAAGGAAAAAATAGAAAAAAATGTAAATAAATCTTTTGTAAATAAGAAAGGGAAGAGGGATTGAAGGGAGGAGAAGGGAATGGGAAAAAAGCAGCAGCAAGATGTATCATATACAGGCACAAATTCCCTATGATGAATGTTATCATTATGTATATCTAAAATGTACCAAATAAAACACACACAAGATACTGCAGAAAAATCATTGGCAACATAGCCTTCTCTAATTTTTTCTTTCCAGGGCATTGAGACTTTAATAAAACTAAAAATAACAGATGTCAAACAGTGACATGTCTGGCCTACTGATGGTAATGAAATAATATTTGAAAACACATTACCTTGTGTATAGAAGTGTTTCTTTGGTCTCTTTTGTTATTATGATATGTCTCTTACTCTGCTCTTTTCATTTTTTACTCCAAATGGCTTCTCCTTGATGTTTAAGTAGGTATAGTGTCCCAAGGGTCCAGGTGGTGGAAAACACCTGCTTTCAGGTTTTAATAAGACAGAAATTAATAGCAACATTAATTCCTTCTGAAAGGGCAACATTACACTACGTTTTCAAGAGGAAAGCTGTGTTTTTGTTTTAGCTCTAATGCTTAAACCTTTTAGCTAAATAGAAATTTTGCATATTAAGATTTTTTTTCAAGGAATAGGTCACATGGATTACCTTCTTTTCTTTTCTTTTACTTCAGCTGAAGCCAATCCAAATACGTTCAAATCCTCTGTCTACATATAATCAGCAACTATGGCTGACATGTGTCGTCGAGTTGGAGCAATCAAAAGGTATGGGGCCTGACATTTGCAGATGATTTTCTAGTACAGACTTGGTTTGTATGTGGTAATGGGGTTTGAAGCCAATGCTTCTGCACTGAGCTACGTCCCCGGACTGCTGTTTTTTTTTTTATTTTGAGACAGGGTGTTGCTGCATTGCCCAGACTGGGCTTGAATCTGTAATCTTCCTGCCTCAGTCTCCCAAAGTGCTGGGATTACAGGCATCTGCCACCACACCCGTGCTATCATATTTAAGAGGTTGAAAGGACTTTAAGGTATTTGGACAAGTGCTGAAAGATAAGGGTATAAGGACTCTTATTAATATTTATTATAGCAATAAGTACAAGCCCCTTAAGTGTCTCCCAGTGGGAAATACAGTTCTGATGTCCCTAGAGAACACCTGACAGCCTAGCTCAGCGGGGATCTGGAAGGGAATTAAGTCCTAATGCCTAAGGCTATGATTGTGCCCCTCAGGGACACTTAGCAGAGTCTGGAGACAATTTAGTTGTCACAGTTGGGGAGGAAGGAGTGTTACTGGCATCTGATGGGCAGAGGCCAGGGATGGCACTAAACATCCTGCCACAGGCCAGACACCTACAGCAAGGAATTATCCAGTCCAGGGTGTCGCTGGTGCCAGGGTTGAGGAACCTGCCCTAAGGCAGTCATTGTGTGTAATGTGTAGCTAAAATGATACTAGCCTAAATGCCACTAGTTTTGTGTTGTCTTTGGGAGAATTGATATGGTCAGCCAAATTATTTTCTGTGAGGTGCTCTGATTGAGCAGAATTTGAATAACCTTATGAATACAGAATTTGAATAACCTTATGAATATAGTAAGAAAAAATGCACATTACAAAGACGTATCCTTTTTTGATAATATTTTAAAAAGCAAAAACAAATTTTTATCATTATGTATTGGTGAGTTTAGAAAATGACCTATAAGGCTGTACACAAAAATATTAGTTTTGGTTGTCTAGGTGGTGGAATTGTAAATGCTTTAGTGCCATTTTTATAATGTTTGTTCTCGATTTTTTTATGATGAGAATAGTTACTTTTTTTTTTTTTTGGTACCGGGGATTGAACTCATGACCTCGAGTTTGCCAAGCAGGCACTTACACTGCTGAGCTAAACCCCAGGCCTAATAGTTACTATTTTTAAAAATTGTATTAGTATGTGTTTGCAGTGTATAATGATTACATTCATCTTGGAGAATTGGCACATGTACATAATACATTTTAATTTTTTTTGTTCCGTACCCCTTCCTTTCCTCCTCCACTTCTTCCAACTCTTGGTCCTCTTCCCATTTGCAAAAGTTCCACTTCTGTGTTTTGTTTTTGCTTCAGTTTTTTTTTTTTCCTATCCCATTTCTCTCCCTCCCTTTCCCCTCCTTCCATCTTTTATTCCCTTTCCCATTTGAAAAAGATCTCCTTACTTCTTAGTATCTATCCTTTATTTTGCTCCTTATTTATATTTTGAGTTTCTCATAAAAGAGAAACCATGTGATATTTAAATTTGTGTATCTGATTTATTTCACTTAGCATTATGGTCTCAAGATGCATACATTTACCTACCAATGCCTCAAGTTTAGCATTCTTTATGGTAGAATACTACGCCATTGTGCCTAAATACTGCATTTTCTTTATCCATTCATTTGTTATCCATTCATTTATCCATCCATACATGTTGATTGGGCATATAGGTGACTTCTAAGATTCAGCTGTTGTGAATTGTGCTGCTATAAACATGAATTGTGCATGTATTACTGTAATATGATAACTTTAATTCCTCTAGGGAGATACCGTGGAGGGTTATAATAGCAACTGAAGTTATTAACTTGAGCATGTGCACACACATTTGGGTTAGATGGAATTTCTGTTTTTAGTTTTTTCTGGCATGTCTATACTTATTTCCATAGTAATTGTACTGTTTTACATTGCCGCCAACAATATAGAACCCCCCAACCCAGCCTTGCCAGCATGTTATTATTTGACTTTTTTTTTTTTTTGAGACAGGATCTCACCATGTAGTTCAGGCTGGACTTGAATTGTTGCTAATTTTCCTGCCTCAGGCTGCCAAGTGCTGGGTGTGCACCACCACATAGGCTATTATTTGATTTCTTGATAGCCACTTTTTCTGGAGTAAGATGGAATCTCATGTTGTTTTAATTTGTATTTCTCTAGTGACCAGTGATATTGAACATTTCTTCATGTATTTATTGGCCATTTCTACTTCTGAGAAGTGTCTATTCTTTGGTTGCCCAGTTTTTGATTTGGCCTTTTATTTGGAAGGTTGTAATTTTTTTGTTCCTTAGTTAGGTGCCTGAGGAATAGCTAGCCACATTTTTTCCCCATTCTGTAGGTTATTTCTTCTTTCTGTTGGCTGTTTCCTTTGCTGTGCAGAAGCTTTAATTTGATGTGTATGCACTTGTTGAAGCTCAGTGTTAGTTTCTTCTGCCATTGAACTTTTGTTCAGAATATTGTTGCCTACTCCCATGTCTGCAAGACTTTTAACTATTCTGTCTTCCAGGGAATTGTTTCTGTTCTGACTTAGAACTTTAATACATTTTGATTGTAGTTTGGTATATGGTGAGATACATGAGTCTAGACTCAATCTTTTGTATGTGGGTATCCAATTTTCCCAACACCATTTATGAAAGGGACTGCCTTTCCTCCAGTGAATGTTTCTGGCTCCTTTGTCAAAGATCAAATAGTTGACTGTGCTTGGGGTTGTTTCTGCATGTTTTATTCTGTTCCATTGATCCACATGTCTGTTTTTGTGCCAGTACCATGCTGTTTTTATTGTTGTAGTTTTGTGTTATAACTTCAGGTCTGGTATTGTAATGCCTTCTGCTTTACTTTTGTACCCAGGATTGCTTCTGCTTTTCTGGGTCTTTACTGGTTCCATATGAATTTTAGAATAGTTTTCTCTATATCTGTGAGAAACGCTATTGTATTTTGATTGTGAGTGTATTAAATCTATATATGAGTTTTGGAAGTATAGCCATTTTGACTATAGTGGTTCTACCTATTCAGGAACATGGAGTATTTTTCCATTCTCTGATGTCCTTTTTGATCTCCTTTTTCAAAGTGATGTAATTTTGATCACAGAGATCTTTCACTTCCTTGGTTAGGTTAATTCCTATGTATTTAATTTTTCTTGATGCTATTGAGAATATAGCTAGAAAAATAAAGTATAGTCAGAAAAATGAAAGTATGTTTTTGTATAAGTTAAAAGGTTTTCTATGGGAAATTAAGAATGTACTGTCATTTCATTAACTGTGAAGTACTCACCCTTATGAGAGGAACACTATGGCTCTGAAGTGGAGGTTTTGGCTCTGCCTAGGTAATGTTTGGAAGTAGAATCTAATGGAAGGGATGGGCAAATGTGATATTTTCAAATAGTGGAAGGTAATGTAGCCTCAGAATGCTTGTGGGTACTCTGTGTGTTCTAGCCCCACTGCCACAGCAAAGCCTGGCAGGCATCTTTACTGTGGGATGGGCCTGAGGTGGTCTCATGCTGAGTTTCTTTCTTTTCTAGAAACTTCTATTCAGACAAGCTTTCCCATGACTGTTAAAGTCAATGGTGTGGCTCAAGATGGAACCATGATGTACATTCATAACAAGATTCACAATCGGACAAGGACCCTTACATGTACAGGGGTGAGTGTGATGGTTCTGTGGCTGTGTACACTAGTACAAACCTGTTTCTGCAGAACTGAAGGCAGAGCCTATTCAGAAGTATTGTAATCCCAAATGTTGAGCACAATAATCCAAGTGTGTAATCCCTTTTTCAGTCTTCCTCACAATTCAAAAAGTTACATTTGTAATTCCTTTGAGACATTATTGGAATTCCAGCAAGTTAATTGCAATCTACTACCTCTAGTGCAACCCACAGTGAGAGTTAAGACACCAAGACATATTCAAAGTTAAAAGCAGCGAAGACCTAAATCCAACCCCCATGAGGATGTGCGAACAAAGGTCCTGATCCTAGACCTCTCCCAGAATTTATCAACTTGTGAAGAAGGGGGTGGCTTAAGGATGAGTGATAGTGAGGATGGCAGGAACTACATAAGTAACTTGAGCTGGTTAGCCAGGTAGGGAGAAAAGCATCTTTGCAAAATGCAGGGAGAATGACATGCGGAGGATCAGTCTACATAGTTCAATTAAGGTAGCAATTGAATTGTTTTTGGAGGCTGTTGTTTCAGTTTCTGATGGTAAACATTTGTGCCCTGGGGACTCATAGCCTCTTTATTTCAAGGCTCATACCCAGTTGACATTCCTGGAGCTAACTGGCTCTGCCATCCCGCTGTGCTCATATCTTTTATAGAGAGCACTATTCGAGGAAATAGGAAACTGTCTGATGACTTTAGAGATACGTACCAGTACTTGAGCTGGCCTTATTTGCAATGCTTAGTGCTAATTGAAGAGGGAAGGAAATACCATAGTCTGCTCTGTACATATCAGTATATGGAAATAAGCCTTGATATACTCAATGTTGCAGTAATGGTTCTGCATTCAAGGGGAGTCACTCAAAATTGTCTCCTACAAGAAGTTTCACAATACTGTTCTTAAATAAGAAAAATTTGAGTCATGGCAAAAACAGCATAGAAGACTTACCTAATTGTACACTGTTGCTCTTAAAGGTTCTTACTAACTTGAACATGTGTGTACACATGTACATGCCTCAACATGCACATGCACATATGCACACTCATCCTGCCATACAACCTGAGTGTATACCCTGCATGCCTTGTGTGACTCACTGCCTGGTGTGTCTGTGGAAAGGCCACCTTTGAGATGAAGATCTGCCACTGTTTCGTGGTTACTCCCCATTATGGGGGCGGGAGTCACAGTTGTTGACATCAGGTGTTGAATGCCCTGATCCATCTTGGGAGGCAGAGTGCCCAGGACTCCTAGAGACAGTGACCCCCTTTTTGGGCATCTACTTCAGGGTACTGTGTGTGGCTAAGCAACAGAAAACCTGAGGATCCAAAGTAGGAAATGAACCCTCACTTTTGAGCTCTTGGTTCCATGTTTTGTTCAGAATCAAAAGACTCAAAATTCAATTGCTCTGACAACAAGGAGGTCACATCAGGACTCATCCAGCTCTTGGAAGCACAGAGAACTTGGAGAGCATTGCACAGGCAGTGCATTTGATTAGAGGACTAGACAGGGGTGTCAGAGACAGTGTGTACCTAGTCTGTGTGACACATCATGCTGAGTGTTTTCCATAGGTTACTCATTAATCCTCACAGCAGGTGCATGGAGCAGTGACTGTTATTAGAGCCCATTTTATATATGAAGATACAGGCTTTGAGGGTCAAAGCCATTGTTCAAGGTGACGCAGCTGGTAAATGGAGAGACCAAGTCTGAGGCTGTGCTCTTTCATCTGAAGCTCCTGGGCACATGATGCATCCTGCCTCATTACTGGCAGTAAAGACACGAGCCTGTTCATCCTGCTGAGTAAATGTGGAGCCCTGCACAGGGGCCAGCCTCCTTCTCTGTTCCCTCTGTGAACCAGGTCAGGACCCTGGCTGGAGGGTGCAGGGGTATTGGAAAGGTGAACCATGCTGACAGTACAGCCGTCTCCAGCAGACCTCAGGAGCCACAGTGCTATCTATTACGGTTCAGGTGGTGTCTAAAGAAGGCCAGAAGTAACTGGCCTGTTATTCTGCTTCCCACCTCTGACCTGTGTGAGTGGCCTGAGCCAGCTTCTAGAGAGTATTATCCTTACCTGTGACTAAGTGGGGCGTAAGCTCCACCCCCACCTGTCTCTGGAAAGTGATAAGGATCAAGGTGACTCACATGCAGAGCAGATGATGTTTGTACCTGTGGAGGTGTCTGTGCAGCCCACCTGCCTGTTTGCTGATGTCCATCAGTTCAGATGAATCCCAGGAGGGATGGCATGTGTGAAGGTCAGAAGGACAACTGTCCTAGCAGCTGGCCTGGTCTTCTCTCTTCCCCAGGCAAGAATGGGCCAAATCCCATCTTAGCCAGCATTTGGCACAAGATGAACAGTTGTTTAGTGCTGTCGCTGTGGCTGGTGTGACATCACCCTGACTGAGGGGTTTCCTTTTACCTTCAGTTGGCTGTAAGCAGTGTAAATAGGGCTGGCTGAAATACAATGCGTAATCTTTGAAGCCAAGCAACATCCCTGTTTCCTCACCTCAGTGTCTCCCTCTAAATGGTTGAGTACAGCAGGATGGCAGAGCCATTGCTCCAGGACCATCAACTGGATTCCACCTCAAGATAAGAGGCTATGACTTCACAGGGCAAAAAAGTTTGCATATCAGAACTAAATCACCAGCCCCCTAAACACTAAATGCTACCTCAGTTGTGTTTTACAGATTGGTCTTTCTGCATATCCTTCTCTCTGTATACTGCAGAGGTGTTTTCTGGCCTCCTAGCTAGCTCAGCTCGCAGTACTTATGTAATTCCCCCATTCTGACAGTCACTAATCTTTCGCACACTCCCTTCTTCACATATTAATAAAATCTGGGTTAGGTCCTGGGTGGGGGCTTTTGTTCTGTGAACCCTTGTCTGAACTGGACTCACAACCCCTTGACTTGCCCTTAACTGTAAATATGTCATAGTGTCTTTATTCTCACCGTGGGTTGCACTAGAGGTGGTAATTGTAATTAACTCTCCAGAATTCTATTAACCTTTCCATTAGATTACAAATAGAAACTTCCTGGATCACAACAAGGGCAGAAAAAGGCCTCAATGCATGAAACTTCCTATTTTAGGACCAGGGTTGCTGCTCCCCACCCACCCCGAATCCAGGGCTTCAGGGAAAGCCAGGCCACCTGAGGTTGCTGGCTGCATTGTTGCTCCTTGAGAGTAGCTATCAAAATATTTCTGTGGTTTCCTTCTACTCCAGTTGGTGGCCCTGCCTCCGTTTATGTTGTATCACCCTGGGGAACATTTCTCTTTAATATGTGTGCTACCAAAGTGAGCACTACTTTTTTATGTGAAGAGAAAAAAACATTGCCATCTTGGAGTAACACGGTTGTCTACATTGTGCAGGGAGGAAAGCTGAGTTCTTCTCACCAGGAGTTCTTCTCACCTTAGACCCTTGGCTTGATTTGGGACCTGCAGCTCTACAGATGGCTTCACATGGGTTTTTTGAATGTGAATGTATATTCAACCCAAGCAATAATGCCTTTGTTAGTTGTGTTGTGGGAAAATTCCCAAGCCAAGCCAAGCCAAGCCAAACCAAACCAAATCAAAAGGAAGATTCTACACCAAGGAGATAAGAAGGCAGCATTTAATCTTTACACCAGTGGACTGTTGCAGAATAATTCTTCAGCAACAGAGCTGAATTCAGGAAGAGTTTAGTTTATATGGAATTTAGAAGTGGGAGGTACAATACAAGTGACTAAATGTTACTTAATTGGTTATATACATTGAGTCATGTATTGACAGGCAGGCTAGTCTTGAAACAAAGGAATTATCGTAATATAGGAACACTCTGGGAACAAGGGAAGGAGGCCCTTACAGAGTGAGACTAGTTAAAATCATTACTGTAATAGAGTGGGCCCTTGAATTAGCCCAGGGTGGATTCAGGTATAGCCAATTACTCTGACTCTGTGCATCAGAGGTGTGCAGCTGGGCTGTAGACACCGCCAAGGTCAATGGAATTCAGCAGAAACAGCAGAACAGAAACTTGGCCAGAGACTTCTAATTGATCATGAAATATCTATAAGTTTGCTATCTTGTAAATGTGTTCCTGCCTTGTAATTGTGCCCCAACAGTTAAAACATCCCCTGAAAATTGAGTCATGTTCTTATACTTGTAGGAAGCTATAGGTCTTGCCCTAGCCTCTCCTGTGCCATTGGGAGGAGTCCACATTTGTAATCCCAGGGAAAGGTTATTGGAATTCTAGTGAGAAAATTCCAGCCTACCACTTCCAGTGCAACCACAGAGAGAATAAAGAGACAAACACATATCTGTAGTTGTGGGGAGCCAAGGGGCCTCTAAGTCCAGTCAGAACACTGGGTAACCAGAACAGAGGTCTCGACCCACGGCCAAACCCAGGTTTTATTAATTTGTGAAGACAGAAGTAGCTCGTGGTTGAGTGACTGTGTGAATGGTGGGAAGTATATGAGTACAGTGAGCTGGCTAGGTAGGAGGCATAATAGCACCTCTGCAATATGCAGAGAGAGATATGCAGAAAGAGTACTGGATTCAGGTAACCGGTAGCCTCTTAAGTTTGCAGGAATTTGCATGACACAGTTTGAGGAGTATTTTGTGTTTTTAGTCCCTGCTGCTTCTCTACGGGTGCTTTCTAGCCTTAGTCTCAGTGACAGGCCTCACTCAGCCCAGCTCACTGACCTGTGGCACTGCTTCAGAGGCTCTCCTGCCAGTTCAGGAGATGAAGTATTATCTTAGCCAGCTCTGTACATATCAGTACATGGAATTAGGGCCAGGTTTAGCTAAAATGGAGATAGACACTCTTCTTTCAAGGAGAGTCCTCCCAGTGGTCCTCTGCGGGGAGTGCTTCTCTGTCTAGCAGAAATGTGTTTACTGATGTTGAACCTGTCTGCCCCTGGTCTTGCATCTGTGACTATTGGGAAGGAAAGGTGAATTTAGTTTCTCTGGGAATGCATAAACACATGCCCATGCCCAAAGGGCAGGAAACCAATTCAAATGAGAAAAAACTGCTCAGGTGGAAAGAAAACTGCAGCTCAGATGAGATACAGAATAGCAGAGATGCGGAAAAATGAGAAGGGCTCCGAGTGGTTAGCCAGGTAGCCCCTGCCCTCTAGGGCAGCGCTCCCCTGCCTGGCTGCGATGGTTGCCAGTTTGGCCAAGTGTTTGAGACCTTTTGGCCTTCACACTGTATCTGCGTCTTGCGCACTCACTTTTGGCTTTCTCTCCTGTTTCTTCAGTATCACCTGTAGGGCCTCTTTCTTCTTTACCAGTTGCCCTCTCATCTTTTTTAAGGCTTGTTGTATAAAAACGCAGCTCTATTTTCATGCCCTGACATTCCAAGTTTGGGAAGCCTTGGACAAGACTGACTGCCCTGTTTAGAGCCAGGGCAGTAACAGTGGCACCTGGAAAGGTGCAGAAGTTCCTAGCAATGGTTAAATGATCCTATGGCACAGAGAGAGGAAGGACGCACAGCATGTTCAAGGGCGTGCTAGCTGTGTGGCAGGGCTGGGGCAGACCCTGACCAGTGAGTGTAATGCATATCTGCATCCTGGACAAGCACTTGTCCTCCTCCACTTCTACAGGGACAGCCAAGGAGGAGGCACAGAACACCGATTTCTAATTCCTAAGAGGACCTTTTGGCAGACTGTACAGTGTACACATTCACGTAGTCCTCTCATGGCTATTCACATAGCTTTTGCTTTTGGAATGAGAGAAAGGGCTCTTTGTATGGAATGACAAGCTAAAGGGGGAGGAAGAAAAGTATGTTACCTATTCTAAATGGTGACAGTGATTGCAGGAGAACATGTTAGGCTGCAATATCTGATCTGCTGTCTTACTTTGCAGGTACTTGTGCATCACTGTGTTTATGGAAACATCAGGTTGTGTTGATGCATAGTTAACATTTTTATGCTGGTGATGTTATTTTCAGTTTTCCAGAGTAGGATGATCTAATTATTATAAGTCATATGTTTCCAAAAATACCCATTTGGAAGTTTCTTTCTAAGAATTATTCTTGGCTGATACCTGACTTTTTCTGAGTTTTTGGCAAATTCCCTGAAGACAATGAGTTGTTGAAATGTGTTACTTATGGGTCAGTTGGTGGGAGAGTTCTCCTTACTGCTCTAAAGTCATTGATCTTCCTTGTGTTCACAGAAATGTGCAGAAATCATTGTGGCTCATCTTGGCTACTTGAATTACACTCAGTACACAGTAACTGTGGGATTGGAGCACTTGAGTCTCCCCATCAAGGAGATGAACTTCACAGTGAGTACATGACCAGACGCACAGGCTTCCATGGCTCCTCTGTTGACTGATTGTAACACATCACACCGCCTAATGATGCTGTTTTGGACAGGAAAACCTTAATATTTTAACTGTGTAGAACTAAGAATAGCTTAGGGAAGCAGTGTAGAACTTGAAAAAATCTTAGGTGTTGTGAGATTTAAGAGAGAGACTATAGTAATACCCCAGTTGGAAGGTAATCATGGGGTCATGAAGTAAACCAGTTGTCCTATGAAGACAAGTCCTCTCCAGCCCTCATGAGTGGTCTTCAGAAACTCAGTGAGAGGAAGGCACTGCGCTCATACTTTGTCCTTTCTTGTGTCCAGCTGAAATCTACCTCGTTCTTCTGTGCCCTCGGAGTCAGTGTGGTCCTCAGATTGAATGGGGATGAGGGCTTCAGGTTGGACAGATTAGCTGCATTCAAATCCTGGTCCTATTGTTTACCAGTTTGTCTTTGTTGAGCCCCAGTTTATTTTACCTGTAAAACAGCTACTTCTGACTGTTGTAAATATTTAATGAAACTAATAGGATTTTTAAAAGTTTTATTGAGATATAATTCACATACTATAAAGTTTACCCTTTCAAAGTTTGTAGTAATTGGGTGTGATACATGCCTGTAAATCCAGCACTTGGGAGGTTGAGGCACGAGCATTGCTGTGTTTGAGGCCAGCCTGAGCCATGTAGCAAGACCCTGCCTCAATAAACAAAAAAGCAAAACAAAAAAAGTGTGTGGTTCAATAGCGTTTAGTATATTTGTAGTTGTGCAACTGATACCGCTGTCTAATTCTAGCATGTTTTCGTCACTCCTAGAAGAAACCTCTTAATTGTTGCCCACTTCTTGTTTTTTTCCCCCAAAGGAAATGGCACACACACAAATACCTTATTAATTTTCTTTTTTTAAAAATTTTTTAAATTTTATTTTAAAAGGGAGTAAAATTAAACACAACAAAAGAGAACAGAACGGGACATAAAAAAGCATAAATTTCAAAGCTAGACAACCAGAGATCTTCACTATCTGTCATATTGTCTCTTGTTTTCTTTCAAATGGTTGTCCTTATCTTTGCATATGGGGAGCTCATACTAAATAACATAGCCACTCTTTTCACAAGATGTGTAGTTCACTGGCTCCCACTTGCTAAGGTGGTGGGGAGACACAGGACAGGGGACAGGACGACATGAGATGTTCCATTGTTAGCCCGCATGCTGGCAGGCTCACAGCCGCCCACCCAGAGAGGGGAGGAGCTCCTCGTTCTCCCAGCACCGTGAGTCAACCACACGGTGCAGGTCCCGATGCGCCAGGGTCTATCTCCTTCAGACTGCTGAAAGTCTGCCACACTCTCAGCTGCCCCCCCCAGAGAGGGGAGGAGCTCCTTGTTCTCCCGGCACCCTGAGTCAACTGCACTGTGCAGGTCCTGAGGCGCCAGGGTCTCTCTCCTTCAGGCTGCCGAAAGTCTGCCATACTTATAGCTGCCCCCCAGAGAGGGGAGGAGCTCCTTGTTCTCCCCACACCCCGCACCCCGCACCCCGAGTCAACCGCGTGGGGCAGGTCCCAAGGTGCCAGTGTCTCTCCTCTGCAGGTCCCCCAAAGTCTGCCACACTCACCTGCTATCTCTCTCTGATGAATTGACCATTCCATTTCCAAAGTTCTGAAATGGCCAACAGAAAGAATTCTCTTTAGGCTCCTGTTTGAGACCAGCAGCTACAGCAATCTGCTGGCGGTGATTCAGGGCCACCCACTTCTTGTTATAGTCACTTTCTTATTAGTGAGACACAATATCTGACACCCACAACTTAAAAGAGGAGAGGTTATTTTGGCTCAGGTTTTAGTCTGTAGAAGGCTGGCTGTGAGGCAGTGCAGCATGACAGAGGCTCATGGCAGAGGAGAGCTGTTTGTGACAGACAGGAAGCAGAGAGAGAGAAGGGAGGGGCAAGGGAGGGAACTTTGCCCTTCCAGGCTGAGGCCCCATGAGCTACCTTTTTGGACCAACTTCCCGCCTCCTAACAGCGCGTTAGCTGTGAGCTCCCATGATACAGTCACCTCCCCAAAGCCTCACCTATGAGTATATGAGGATTTGGAGGGGACATGTAGCTATTAAGCCATAACACTGTGTTCCTGGTGCTCAAAAATCTTATGTACATCACTTAGTGCTTCACATGGCATGGCAAACAGGAAATAGCCATCAAAAGGGGAGCCAGGAAGGGTATCGCTCTGCTTCCTGTCTGCCATGTATGAGCAGCTGTCTTCTGCCATGCCCTCCTGCCTTGGAGCCAACCAACTATGGACTGAAACTGAACCAAAATAAACCTCCCTCCTTTAAGTTATGGGTGTCAGGTGTTGTGTCTCAGCGGTGAGGTAGGTGATGAGGGCATCTCCCGATGGTCCCTCCAATCTCTACTCTTTCTGTTGCTGTGGGTACTGGCCCCGTCTGGACAGCTTCTGTGAATGGAGTCAGAGAGCAGGTGGTCTTCCGTGGCTGCTGCTTTCCCTTGGCATGCTGTTCTCAAGGCCCATCCACATTGTTTAGGGCATCAGCACTTCATTCCCTTGTCTGGCAGAACCACATTTTGTTTGTCCGTTCACCAGTTGATAGACATTTTCTATTTCTATATATCTCTATGTCTCTATATCTGTATCCATGCACGATGCACTGGATATACAGGTAAGGGAATTATTCATTCCCCCGGGGACAGAGCAGCACAGCATGTAGTTTCAGCAGGCTTGACACTCTGAGCAGTCCTTTATTTACAGCTTTTAAAGGGTTTATTTCTGGGATTTTCTACTGAATATTTTTGGACCATGTTGGCAGAGTGTAAACTGAAATCGTGTCATTGCTGTAAGACAACAGATGAAGGTGTCTGCTGTACTCTGGGATAATGCCCACCTGCCAGCCTTAGAAGCAGCTGGTTTTACTGGCCATGCTCTGCATACACATCAGGCTCTGGACTTGACTCTGGCCATTTTCACTCACCTTTCTGTGTGTCTTCCGTGACACATTCTCCATGTGTCACCATGATCACCAGGGCCCCTCACAGTTTATCTGGACATGTTTTCCTGTAAGTGCTTCTCAGAGTGACCTTTGAGTAATACTCTGTAGCCAGCTGTTCCTATCTCTGTTCCTCCTTTAGCTTCCTAAGTCATGACCTTTGGGGGATAAAACTAAAACAACAGCTTCTGCTCCTGACCCTTCAGTCCTGTCTAGTGGTCACTTCCACTTCATGTGCGAATTGACAGGGGTGGCAGCAGGCCATGTTTGATGAGGAATCCCTTGAACATGGTTCCTTTTGCCCCCAAATAGTTCTGTAGAATGTCTTTTGCATTGCTTAAAGTGCTGTGAAATGAAGATGTGAATTGGGTCCCCATTCCGGGAAGTTTGCTCACTGCTCTTTATGTCAGTGGATCTGAATGGTAACTCCCCAAAATGTTGTCCCCACCCTCCATGTATTCCTGCCACTCCATTTCAGAGGATTCTGAGAATGTAAGAAAACATTTGTTTTCTGCTGAGGAGTTAACTCCTGGAGACGGGCCCGAGCACTCACCTGATGCACAACACATGGGCCCTGGGTGCCTCTTACACTCAACCCAGTCCTGTCTCCCTGGCCGGAACCTCCTCTGCTGGGCGTCCTCTCTGGTGGCCCATGTGCTCCTCAGAGCCAGAGAAGCAGCTGTGTGTTCACAACTCAGGCAGAGCACATGGCTCTCTTGGGCTTCCTGATGACTGGGAGACCCTAGGGGACACCCTTGTTCCTGTCAGCCAGACATTACCGTTCTTCACTGCCTCCTTAAGTCCTGTGTCTTAAACTGTTCACATGTAGATCTGGTATGTGTTTGTGTATGTGTGTGTTTTAATGTTTTAGGTAGATGTGTGTGACTCTTAACCTTTTTCGAAGTTGATTATTAAAATTGCTGAGATGACTTTAACTCAGTGCCTGAAAATGATGGGATCGTTCGTTAGTCCTGTGCAGTGCCGTGCTTGGGCGTCTGGCTGTGAGTCTGCCTTGTGACCAGGCTTGAGGGACTCCTGCTTTACGACCTGCCGTGGGCAGGTGATGGGGCCTGCACCCTTGGCTCACACAAGGAGTTGGGACCTGCTGAGTCAGTGGAACTGACAAATGTAATTGTGGTTCACTTTCCTGATTTCAGGTTCATATTTACATGCTTTATTTAAACTTCATAGAAAATTCTGTTCACACATTTACTCTTACAAAAATCTATTTTAAAAAATAGAAAGTGTGGCCTTTTTCTAATAAAGAAATTGGTAAGGTTAATTTTTGATAGGACATTTAAAGTCCAAATGTTCTTATTATGACTATAGACTATCTACCAGATTCCTCTGTTAAAACTATTTTCAGCTCTTTGTTATCTCTGTTCTTTAATATGAAAGTAAAAAGGTCAAATGTGGTGCCAAAGCTGTAATCCCAGCAGTTTGGGAGGCTGAGATTGGAGGATTACAAATTCAAGCCCAGCCTGGGCAATTTAGTGAGGCTATGTCTCAAAATAAAAAATTACAAAGTGGGCCGAGGTTGTAATTCAGTGCAAAGATTCTGGGGCGGGGGGACTTACTAAGTGTTAAATTTTTGCAACATGTGGGAAAGTATAAAGAAAAAGCAAAGCTTTAAAATTTAAAGTTTCCATGCCAGGTGCCTATAATCTGAGCACTTGGGAGGCTGAGACAGGATGATTACTGCATGTATGAGGCCCGCATGGACTATATAGTAAGCTCAAGACCAACATGAGCTACATAGTGAGTCCTTGTATCAAAACAAAAAAATTTTAAAATTACCTAAAGCCTCACATTTGGAGGGAAGTGTTATTAGAGGTCTAGTGTATTTCCTCTTAGGTGCCTTTTTTTTTCTTTTTCTTTTTTTAAATTTACATTGTTTCCCCTACTTTCTATTTCAGTGGAAGACTTACAACCCTGCATTTTCCCAGTTGGAAATTTGGTTCCGCTTTGTCTTTGTGGTGCTCACCTTCATCGTCACTGTGAGTACCATTTGCCTGGTGGATGGCAGCCAAATCCTAGCTGAGACAGGCTGGTCTGTGCAGTTACGATCCTTAGAGAGCGAGCTACTCAGAGAGTTACCCAACCCTCAGACCTGCCTTCTAGGAGGCTGGCCAGATCCTAACCATTCTGTGTGGCAGGGCAGCTGAGATGCTTTGTGCAAAAAAGAATGATGTAGAATCGTTTAATTAGGATTTCTGTGCAGCATAATAATAATGGCAGATCACTCACTGACTGTTATGTAAATGTTCATCAGTGTGCAATGACAGATACCACTGAACCTGTGTGGAAAAGACTCTGCTGTATCTGAGTGACTTTCTCCAGGTGCAGATATAGCCATTGTTGGCTTTTTGTATTTGGAAAATTGTGCAAGAAGTTTTAGTCTTTGAGCCTTTCAGTACTAAGGCTGCAGAGAAGTGGTTTGGAGATGCACCTTTGGGCTTGTTTAGGGCCCAAGGTTTGTGTCCACAAGCCCACTAACTTTAGGGGAACACCTCATGCTTAGAAATGTAAGGGTGCCAGATAGGACCAGTGTGTGGAGATAAGGGTTTATGGATTAGAGACAGAATCAGCGTGCTGTGTTTAGTGATCAACTTCTATCTGAAGGGTAGCATTCTGCCCTCACCAGCTGTTCCCCCCAGTGCTGACTCAGAGGGCGTGACATTTAAGAAATGTGTCCGCTTCTTACAGAGGTGGCTGCTCCAGCTGTCACCTTAGGAACATGTGGTACTTTGTAGACTCACTTGGTAGAGCAGGACATGGGCATTGGTGGACATGTGGGGAGGGTGGCTGGAACTGGGGCATGGGCTGGGAGCTGGGGCCTATAGTGCTGTGTCACCCAGAGAACCTCACTAGTGAAGTGAGTACTGGCATCGTATCTGGCTGGTCTGAAATCCTCAGTTTCTTGAGGGCTGATGCTGGGATCCAAAGACTGGCATTTTTAGCCTTCATTATGTTCATGAAAAGGAGAAATAGGCTGAGCCTTATCAGGTAAGCTGGTCTGGGGAAATGACCTGGGAAATCCAAATTGCTTAGAAAATTCTCAGCTTACATCAGGTAATAGAAAAATTAAAAAAGGAAAAAAAACAGGCCTCATCATCACAGATTAAATACATTTTAAGGTAGCTTAAGGACACTCTCCCCTGGGCCCTCATACCTTCTCCAGGATGCCAACTGTGTAAGCTGCCCTGTCGGAATGTGTGGCCTCCTGGTGGGGTCCACAGATGTGTCTGTGCTGGGGAGGCCCCTGGGCCGTCATCTGAGAGCGAATCCGAGAAGCAGCCTGCCCAGGGGGAGGTGAGACTGTGGGTGCTTTTTCCATTTGCAGAGAATTCACAGCTGCTGCTCTGTTCTCCTCCTCCTTGCCCCTGTGAGAACATCTTGTGACCCATCCCACCTGGTCACCGTGCAGCTGTACCCTTCTTAGCTAAATTGTCAGTGATGCCCTCTGGGACCTCAGTAGTCAGTTCAGGCAGGACTTAACCCAGCAGATCCTGGCTCAGCCCGCTGACCACTATGGGATGAGGGACATACCCAGATTGGGAGGCAGGGCATGAGCAGTCACCTGTGTCTCTTTGGTCTGCAGTGTCTCTTTGCACATTCCCTGCGCAAGTTTTCCATGAGAGACTGGGGCATCGAGCAGAAGTGGATGTCTGTCCTCCTGCCGCTGCTGTTACTGTACAACGGTAGGTGCCATTTTCACCCTGGCACTTGCCCTTTTCAGACTGCAAGCTGGCAGGCGTTCTGAAGGTGGCCTGGTCCCAGAGTCCTCAGAGAGAGGAGCCTGTGGGGAGCCCTGGTGGAATGTGTAGTGGCACACTGCTGCTTCCCAGGAGCCATTTCGCACAGGCCATGGCAGATGCTCAGATCTTTAACACACAGCTACAGATGCAGCAGGCCTGGAACTTGGCTGAGGATTCCCACACGGCTGCTCCAGAAAGCATTTGCTTCCTCGGAATTCCCAGGCCTGTGGGAGGAACTGATGCAGGGGCAGACGGCTCTCTGTTGTGATCACTGCAGCAATCTGTTCTGTGGCTTTTAGGCATTTTGAAAACAAAATAGCAGCTGGGCATGGTGGCGTAAGTCTTTAATCCCAGCACTCTGGGAGGCTGAGGCAAGAGGATCACAGGCTTGAGCCCAACCTGGGCAATTTAGTAACTTAGCAAAGACCCTGTCTCAAAATTTAAAAACATTTAAAAAGGACTGGGAAGACAGTTCAATGCAAAGGGTTCAGTCCTCCATAATGCATAAAGCAAAAACAAAAACAAAAACAAAAACAAAACTAGTGTTTGGTTCACTGCCTTTCCTTTGACTGTGCCTTGAGAGACACCAGCCTGGCCTTGAAAAGGATGGCTATGATTGTTGCTGTGTGTCTTGGTCTCATCAGTGTTTCTGTCTTTTGCCTTCCAGACCCGTTCTTCCCCCTCTCCTTCCTGGTGAACAGCTGGTTCCCAGGGATGCTGGATGACCTCTTCCAGTCTGTGTTCCTGTGTTCCTTGCTGCTCTTCTGGCTGTGTGTGTACCACGGGATACGGGTCCAGGTAGGCCACCAGCCAGACCCGCCTTTCCAAATTCTGAGGGGGACCCTGCAGGATACGTGGCACCATGGAAACCTCTTTGGTCTCGTACGGTAGACAGCAGGATGCACACTATGTGGAAATGCTTTGTTAGGGTTGTTAGTGTTGTTTTGCTAGAATTACTAACTTTGTATTCTGTGTTTCTTACTTTTTTTTTTTAGGGAGAAAGAAAATGTTTAACTTTCTATTTGCCTAAATTCTTCATTGTTGGCCTGCTGTGGCTGGCTTCTGTTACTCTAGGAATATGGCAAACGTGAGTAATTGTGTTTGGTGCAAAGGGTCGGTCCTGAAAAGCGGTGACAGAGCTGGGCAGACTGGATCTGACAGGGCCTTGTGATCTTACCCAGAAAGACTAGTCTCTCTGAATTTCACCTGTGGCTGGGTGACTGGAGCTGAGGGATTTGGTGCTGTTAGAGTGGCTTGTCGAGAATACATGACTCAAGTAGTCTGGGATGCCAAATGAAAGAGCCATGTCAGTTTAGATTTGTCCTTTAGAGATGAGCGTGTGGTGTTGGGATGGTGCTGGGTTAAGCTCTCCACTGCCCAGCAGATGGTCTGGTCCTCTCAGCCTGTTGCTTACATCTTCAGATGTTCTAAGCCCTGGTTTTATCCTTTTGGTATCATTGTCCTTCTGTGAGTGGTGCCACAGCAGAGGCCTGTGTCATAGCCTGATACCCAGGCAGGGCTGTCTACCCATAGTGCCCAGTGAGGTGTGGCTTTGTGGCCACAGTGACTCACATGACAATCAGACTTCATCCCTGCCAGCTCCACTTCTTAGCCCTGCTTCCTGGTGGCTCAGCTGCCTGTTTTCTTTTTGAAAATTAATCTTATAGAAGTTGATATTTACCTCTTGCACTTTCTTTGTGTCTTTCCCTTATTCATGGCACCTGAGTATGTCATCAAAAACAGCTGTTGCACTTGCAAAAGCAAGGAGACTTTTGTAATAGAAAATACTGGAACTTCACTGTACTGATGAATGTGGACAGTTAGTATTGGGTGCTTTTTCAATGTGAAATATGAAATTTAGTATTTTTCACAAATTTATTACTGTTTTTTAAAAAAATTTTTCACTGTTGTAGCAAGTAGTTTATATTAGTAGTCTTTTTTAAAGCCAGGTAAGAAAAGTATAAAATAAAAAGTAAAGCTCATTACTAATGTGTAATTTTTAATATCATTTTTTAGAGTTAATGAATTACATGATCCAATGTATCAGTATCGAGTGGACACTGGAAATTTTCAGGTAAAGTGTGTTAATGAAGCCTGAAAGCTTTTTTTTGAATGCCATTTTATGCAGTGACCAACTTTGTAACTTAAAATGTGCTGTTGGCCTAGTCTTCCTTACTGGCTATTTAGGAAGAGCTGTAAATAATTCAAGGGTAGAAAATTTAGGAGCTATGTTTAACATAAAAAATAGACTTTTACAACTATACTTTGACTCCCAGTCTGTGGATTCTGGTTGAAGTGCCAGAACACAGAAGGTGTGTTGAGTTTTAGGACAATAAAGAAAGCATCTTGTGCATGCTACTGCTCAAAGGTTTCCAGTGCAAATGGTGTCTCCATGATGGTGAACCTTTCAGAGCTTTCAATAATACGAGCAGCCTGCTGTGCCACGTGTGCCATAGGTTCACCACTACTGGCCTAGGACTGTGACAGGCAAGTATGAGGTCACACAGGGCCATGCGTGGGACAGTGCCCTATGTTACTGCCCTGAAGTTTTTCCTACTCTTTGAGTAAGGCCCCCAACGAGTTTCACGTGTCCTGACTGTGCTGCTGTCCTGGGCACAGCTGGAGGCTGAGCCCTGGTAGAGTGTGGGGTGGAGGTGGGGCCCAGATAGGAACCTTAGGGTCACCACCAGCCTTCCCACAGGCCATGACGTGTAGACGTGAGTAATTTTACTACAGCATAAAACTTCAGGCAGACTTTGTTGACGTGCTGTTTTTCTCAGGATGGCTTTGCAGGAAGGTGGTGAAACCCAGCTGCTTTGTTGGAAGTGTAGTGAGTGGTGATGTGTCAGAAAGACATTCACAGTGTGTCGAAGGTGCTGTGTGTGCTAGGAGAGGTATGACTGCCGATTCTTAGTACAAGTCCAGTAGGGAGTACTGCTCCTGTAAGCTGGGGCATTGCAGTTTGCTGAGCCTTGTGAACAGGACCCAGCTCCTTGCTCTGGGCTAGAGAAGACTGCTGCCCCAGATATTTAGGGGAGGCTGAGAGGTGCAAGGAGCAGTGGCCACGCTCCGGAGATGAAGATGAAGGACTGGACACACTCAGTGGGGGAGGGCCCGGAAAGGAGTCAGCACTGGAGGCTCAGATCCACTGTCTGAAGGGCTCAGTTAGGGGAGGACGTGGAAGAAGTGAGAGAAAGGAGCTTCATGTCCCACTGTGAAGATTCAGCAGAGCCCAGGGACAGAGGCTGTTGGTGAACAAAACCCCCAGTTCAGGTAAAGTAATACACTGATGTATGTTGATCTGCTGTTACCATCTGGCACCATCCTTTTGTTGTTCAGGTGAGGGAGCTCAGGAGAGAAAAGGCCCCTGAGCCAGTAGCGGCTGTGTGTGTGTGTGTGTGTGTGTGTGTGTAGAGGGTAGTGGTGGCAGCTCCAGCATGGGGGCCAGGTGACCAGGATCCCCAGAAGGTCTGAGAGCATGAGCTCCCTCTTTTCTCGTCTTTGTTTTTTCATCTGTGAAATGGGGCAGTAGTGGACCCCTCACCCCTCAACAAGGAACGTGGAGCACGTGGCCCAGTGACAGCATGTGGAAGGCCACAGTGAGGCCCTGTCCCCGGGGTTGTTGGTCAGCCCTTTGCTTCCCAGCCAGGCTGTCTGGAATGCTGCTGTGAGGGGCCCACATCTGTTCCTGAATGACTCAGTAGAGGTGAGAAGCTGCTGGGGTGCTTGTAGCAGCCATCTAGGTACACCCTATTATTTTACAGTGGAGAAAAGAAAGCTTAGATGACAGCCATACTGGTCCCTTCAAGGCAGAAGCAGAGTCTGGGTCCCTGAGCTGAAGTCCTGCTCTCTGTGACATGACCGTGAAGGGGGATTCTGCTGCATGGAGGACGGGAAAGGGATGGAAGCTCCTGCTGAGGGGAGCATAGGACCCCTAGGGGAAGCAAAGGCTCAGCCGGGAAGGGCATCACCCGCTGCAAGCCTGGCTTTTGACAGAGCCTCTGGCCATCACTGCAGTGCCAAGCCTGGCAGGGCTGCAGACATGTCCTCCCCAGATCCCATCTTCAAGTGTGTTTCATTCTGCCCTCATTTCACACACACAGAATAGCTGAGACTTGCCAAGGTCCAGGTCTAGCCCTAGTGCTTTGGGTATGAGCCTTTATCCTCATTAGCAGGGCAGGACTAGACCCCACCCTAGGGAGGGACATGCAGTGGCCACCACCACTAGCCAGATGCCCCTGTCCCCGAGCCCTGGGCAGGCAGCAGGCATGTTGCCGAGGGTGTTTGGCTCAGATTTCTCTTCTGATGTGCAAGGGCTGGGGTGTCCTTTGGTGGGAGTTGCCTGTGTTTATGGAATATCCCCACATAGTTCTGTGTCTAGGGATGACCTTGGGACTGCAGGTCCCTTCTGGCTTTCCTGCCTGTGTGATGCTAGGAGGAGCTGTGTGCATGTGCACTGAGGTCTCTACTGACATGCCATTTTTTCCCCCAGGGAATGAAGGTTTTCTTCATGGTGGTAGCAGCTGTGTACATCCTGTATCTCTTGTTCCTGATAGTGCGCGCATGCACCGAGCTCCGCAACATGCCTTATGTGGGTGAGCATCACTTCAGGGACCACCTGGCAGCACTGACTGTCCCTGAGGGAGCATTACTTTCCTGGGAGCTGTAAGAGGCCCCAGTGGGTGACTGGCCATCTAGAGAGGCCTTTGGGGTGGAAGGCAGCAGCCCTGGGTGCTTTGGGGCTATGAAAGCAGCCCAGGTTTTGTCAATGCCACCACAGTCCTTGGTCAGAGTCCCCTGAGCTCAGGGTTCTTCTCCGATATGTCCTTCCAGAAAGGGGTTGTGTGAGCTCCCTGATGCCACCCTGGGTCCCAAGCTGCTGTCTTTCCTGCCTTTTAGCAGTAGAGCAGGCTGAAGCCCAAAGGCAGAGGGATGGGGGCAAATGGAATTTTGCTAAGCATATTTCTTTCTTTTTTAGATCTCAGGTTAAAATTTTTGACAGCATTGACCTTTGTAGTGCTTGTTATTAGGTAAGACATTGTGTTAAAAGTAACTTTGAACTTTCATTCCACTGTCATGAGTCACTCTTCTTTTCGTGGATTTACTTTGGGGTGGTTTTGGACCCATATATGAAGTGGGGTGGGGTGGGGGGCTCTGGGCCTTGGGTTCCTGCTCATACTCTGGGGACAGAGGACAGGGCTCCAAGTGTAGCTCAGTGTTGCAGGTGTTGGGGAGCAGCGTGCAGTCCCCAGGAAGGAGCTGCTATGCCTTGCCTGTGGTTTTTGGATAAATTCCTAATAATTATTTGGTTGTTGAGGTTGCCTCTGTCTCCTAAAATGAAAATCCAGACGAGTAGCAGCCTCATTATGTGTATTACTTTTTGGATGACAGTTAAGTTGGTGTGGGGCTTCTCCTTGATGGGAGCCATCTAGGGCCTCTGGAAGCCTGGCCCTTCTCCAGGTTCTTCAGGTCGGCTCTGGAGCTCCCAGCCTCTCTCAGAGTGAGGACTTGTAGGCAAGTGCACCCTCCACCCTTGGACATGGGAGTCCAGCTCCGCCTTCTAAATGGATTTCAGTTTCATTCAGCAACTAAAGTCACATGAAAATGTGTTTCAAATGTCCAAATCCTCTCTGCTCAGCGTCTGAAGCACACAGTCTGTACCTGCTCACACATCCCCTGCTCAACTGCTCATACTAACAAACACACATCCTCACACACCCTGTGTCTTAGTCACTTTCTCATCACTGAGACACAATACCTGACAGGCGCAACTTAAAGTAGAGGTTTATTTTGACTCACTGTTTTTAGAGAATTTAATCCATAAGTTCGTTAGGTCCAAGTCAGGAAAGGAATGGTAGAAGGGTCTGGAGGAGGAAAGCTGGAGACAGAAGGGAGGAGCTGGGGAGGGAGATCTGCCCTTCCCGGTCATGCCCCAGTCACCCACCTCTTTCAGCCAGAGCCCCACCTGGTCACAGCAAGCTGGCTCTAATGCCCATAATCCAGTCACCTTCCAGAAGTCCCACCTAGAAGCATGTGAGGTTTTGGGGGAACATCTAGATATGAATGGTAACATTCTGCCCCTAGCTCCCAAAATTCGTGTGTATATCTTTATGCAAAATATGTTTAGTCCATGTCTAAGAGTTGTCAAAGTCTTGACAGTTTCAGCATTGCTGAAATGTCCAAGCCCAAAGCCTTCTCTGAAATACAAAGCAAACTTTAGCTGTGAGTCCCTGCAATTTTTTTTAAGTTAAATACTTCCAAAATGTCATGGCACAGGATAAACGTTCCCACTTCAAAAGAGAAGAACATGGGGATAGAAAGCAGTGGGACCAATACAAGACTAGAAGCTAGCAGGGCAAACATTAAATCCTATAGCTTCATGTCCAGTACCTCTGGGCAAGTCATGGTGAGTTATGAACTCCAAATGGCTTGGGCAGCCCTGCCCCTGTGGTATTCTCAGTGGTTGCATCTCTCATGATTTCTCTCTTATACTGGCTTTGTGCTCGTTCCTTGTGGCTTTCCTCAGATGTTCTACATTCCTGGATTCTCCAACTTCCTGGGGTCTCCACTGCTTCACATACTGTGCTCTTAGGCAAACTGCCTAACTTTCTAACTTTCTAGGCTGTCTTCTGAAATTTGGGCAAAAGCATCCTTGACCCTATAACTCTTTCATTCCGCATGTCTGTAAAGCCAGTACCACTTAGATGATGTCATCTACCACCAGCTTGAGCAGCAGCTGGACCCCTGTGAATTTTGGCTGTGTCAGCCTCAAGTGCCCGGATGCTGAGCACTTTGAACCAAATTCTGAGGGACAAATTCCTTAGGCTGTTATCCTGGAGCAGTGCCTTATCTTCTTAAGTGAAAGCTTTACAGCTTTGTACTCTTGAGCTGGAGAAAAGGGTAGGGTTTTGCTGATTCCTCACATATCCTCAAGCCATTTTTCTTTGTCCTGATGTGAAGTAACGTGGCTTCTTTTTAATACTAATCTTTTCAGCAACCAAGTGCTGCTCTACTCCAACTTTTTAGGCTATGACTTTATAGCAGCTTTTTTTCTGGTTAAACTTAAAACTATTAAAATTGCTCAGCTGTGGCATTTGCTCTTGATTCTCAATGGAGTGCTGGCTAAAAGCCCCCAGAAGTAGCCACGTCACAGTCTGAATGTTGGGCTGCTTTGTAATTTTCTCCACCAGATTAGTCTGCCACCTTCCATCTCAGTCTCCTGCAAAGTTTCAGGATGTGAGGATGTAGACAGATTTTCTGTCAGGGTATGACACATGCTCTGGAGTCCTCCTGCTAATGGAGTCTTTGTTCCCAACTGAAATCTCCTGAGCCTGGTCTTTACTTTCTCCATTTCTATTAGCATTCTGGTCTTCTGAGGTCTGATCAGAATCTCCCATCAGGCTCAGCCCACAGCAGTCTAGGACTTCTAGCTGGCATCTCCAAACCTTTCTATGCTTCTGTGAACCACTTCCAAAGGCTTCTGAACCACATGGTTGGGTAACATCACAGCAACAACCCCACACCTCTGGTATCAAAATTCTGTCTTAATCATTTTCCTATTGCTAAGACACAGTACCGAATACCCATAACTTTAAGGAGCAGCAGTTTATTTTGGCTCAGGTTTCAGTCCATAAACGGCAAAGAAGAAACAGCATAGCAGAGGCAAAGGGCAGAGGAAGAGCTGCTTACTTCCTGGTGATAGGGAAGCAGGGTGAAGGTAGGAGTCAGGAAGGAAGATAAACCCTTCCAGTCATGCCCCCACTGACCTGCTTCTCCCAACCAGACAGACTCTGCATCCTAACAGTAAGTCAACTGTAATGCCCCTTAGTCCAGTCACCTAAAAACCTAGGAGCACATGCAGCTCTTGGGGACCTTCTAGATACAAATCATAAGCCTCTCTCACAGCCTCACTCATGCCCCCTCACACTTACACGCACTCTCCTTCACGTATACTAACAAATACTCTTACACACACCCTAACAGCATCACGCTTTCTTTCTTTCACCTTCACACACCCTCATACACATTCCCACACTCACCCTCTTACATTTTTACAAGTACCACACACTCTAATGCACACACACACACTTTTTCATACAAATCAGCACGTCACACACTGTCACCCTCGAGTCCCCTAGTCCACACACAGCTGCTCCCACTTAATGGCCTCTGTATGACTCCCTGGGAGTGGCTCTGCTCTTGTGATCTGTGTCCAGATGCGTGTCAAGGGGATTCATGTGTTTGTCCCATGAGCATTGATCAAGTACCTGTGCTGGCAAACATGCACCTCCCTGAGGTAGCATCCACAGAGGAAGACAGGCAACAGCCAAGGAAATAAGTAGCGTAAGGGCCCAATGAGAATAAGATGGGCAGATGCGAGGCCAGCAGAGGCCAGCGGGGCTCTGAGGAGGGGAAGGAGAACCCTGAGAAATGGGGGGCAGCCTGAGGTGGCAACAGCAAGTGGAGACCCAGCAGCATCAAAGGAGGCCCAGACTGGGGAATATGGTAAGGGCAGCTCCTCTGAGGTCAGAGTGGGCTCTGCAGGTCACTAGCGGAGTGTTGGGGTTTTGTTTTCAGTGGTGGGAAATCAGTGGAGGTCTTGGAGCTGGTAGATGAGGGGACAGTCTGACTGTCCCTTGGAGGTGGTTGAAGGTGGGTTGGCAGGTAGGAGGCTGGTAGGGGCACCCTTGAAGAGAGGTGGCAGCTGGGATTCTAGTGGAAGGCCATAGAGTTATTCCAGAAAGAGCCAAGGGTGGCCCCAGAAGTCCCTGTTACTGGGATTTTCAGAGGTCTGGACAAGTGTGCTGTTCTTGTCACTATATGGGTCACTGTACCAGCAGGGGGACATGATTAAGGAGAAGTGGCCTTCCTTGAGGGAGTTAATCTGTTGCAGGAGTTCATGCTGAAGACTAAGGGGGTGGGAGCTGGGAAGGAGACAGTGGTGGGCACTGCTTCTGGTTCCTGGTTCACAACTGTGGCGTGCCCTACCTCAGTCAACTCACCCTGTCCCAAAGTTCAGGCCCTCCTGAACCTGAGACCAAAAGAACAGAGGCAGAGGGTTGTGAGGGGTTGTATGTGTGTGTTTTTCATAACTGTAAATATTATTGGTGTAAATACAAAGTTGCACAAAGCTAGTGTCTTGTTTCTCCATTCTTAAATATTCTCTCCTCCCCTCTTTTTTTTTCAGTATCGTCATCCTTTATTTAAGGTTTGGAGCACAAGTATTGCAGGACAACTTTGTAGCAGAGCTATCAACTCATTACCAGAATTATATCCTTTTCATTGGAGATCAAGGAATATGTGTGTAGTGGCTCGTGTGTAGATCTGGACCCTCAGGAGGAGACCCTTCACTCCTTGTGGCCTGTCCTCAGGAGGCATGGGAACTTGTGTGCCCTGTCTGTGCTAACAGGCGTTTCTCATTCTGGGTAAGGTCAGCAAGGTCACCCCTCCTCTGTAGGCAGGAAGTCAGACATGCAGGGCTAGGCCAGTGACCTGAGATTGGTCACCATGTGGCCCAGTCTGGATCCAAGCCCAGGCATCAGTGCTCTGGAGCCTGCTCCATTTGCACTGCTTTCCTTCCTGTGTGCAGGATGTCACGGGTCTGGACCTAGGTCACCAGTAGTGGCCCAAGGGCTGGTTTGTGTGTCAGCATCTGTTTCACCATTGTCCAGGAGATCCCCACATCGCCCCTATGGTGTCTGGAAGCTTAGCAGGTGAGCCTGTGTGTTCAGGAAGGGGGCCCATAGGGGGGATTCCCTCACCCGAGACCAGTCCACTCTTGGGTTCCTTGGCCTCATTCAGATGGATGCTCTTTGTGTCTTGTTTGACTCCCTTAATGGAGATAGTGAGGAAATCAGTCCTTTAAATCCCAGACTCTTGCCCTGGGACCGCCTATAGCCATAGTATTAATGGATGCTTTTTTCAGTTTTTTGTGACTCGATTTCACACTAAGCTATCACCAGATTCTCAGAGGGTTCTGTAACCCAGAGTGGGTTCTGAGCAATTGCTCTGAGACTGTTTCAATTCTGTATTATTATTTCAAGAGACCTGGATTCACTTCCTGACCTTCATGTGTACATTACTAGGTTATCCTGCGTCCTGCAGTGAGAGGACTCCCACTGAATGTTCCCACCGGTGGAAGAGGTTACAGTTCACCTGTTAGCTCCTGTGACCTTGAACGGTTATTGAGACCTCTGGCCATGGGCTTGCTCTAGGGAGTCATGATGTCTGAGTTATGGCCCAGTTGTTTGTGGTTAGCACCAAAAAGGTTACGGATGGTTGGGAGGAGGATGAGACTGAGAGCAGAGACACCAGCTGTACCTCCGAGCCCACTGTTCCCTCCCTTGACAGCACCACCAGCGGAATTCTTATCCTTTTATGGCTTGTTGAACTTCTATCTTTACACTTTGGCCTTTGTGTATTCTCCGTCGAAGAACGCTCTGTATGGTAAGCCACCTCAAGGCTGGGTTGCTGCCAGGTGGCGGAAACAAAAGTCTGCAGTGTTTCAGGGGTCACTACTGAGTTTTGCATGGATGCTGGGCACCGTAATTCATGGTGTCTTCTGTTTGAGAAGAGAGAGACAAGGCAGTTAAGCCATGAGGCTGGAGTTTGGGTAAACACAACATGATTTGAGCTGTGTTGTGTATTGTAGCAGCTGATTGAATAAGTTAAAGTTAGTGGCTCCTGACACAAGCAAATGCCCATCGGCCATATGAGATAAAATCTGTGGAATACTAGTGTCCTGCCCACTCAAAGGAGAGCCAAAACCTAAAAAATATCCTCCACCTAAAACAAAATCAGGCATCTCTCACGCTGGGATAAAGGGTGGGAATGGCTGGAACAGATGCAGTATGCTGGTTCCATGATGCTTTAGCTTTCAAGCTGAATCTGTCCTGAGCTTCACAGTGGCCCAATGTCAAAGGAATAACCACTCCTGTTTTATAGCTGGAGAAACTTAGCAGAGGCTGCTGCAGGTTGGGACATAGCGTTGTGTCCTGGGGCCTATCTCCATCCCTGCTGCCTGTGTGGACCTACGAGATAGTGTGCATGAGGTAGTTCCCGTGCATGGGCATCTGCGGTCACCAGCTCTTTCTTGCAGGCCGCCCTGTTAGTCTGCATAGTGGCTGTCTCGCAGCTGAGAAAATAGACTCCCAAGGTGACTTGTTTGAGTTCACACAGCTATACCCGTAGGATCTGCGGTTGGCAGCAAGCTCTTTCATACTTCTTACCAGTCTAATAACCTAACTTGCTTGGATTAAAAAGGCTTCTGTTGATTTTTAGAGTCCCAGTTGAAAGATAATCCTGCATTTTCCATGCTCAATGACTCCGACGACGATGTGATTTACGGGTAAGTCACTGTCTCTGTGAGCGCCATTTCGTGTAGAGCATGCCATCTGGCTTTGCATGTGTACTGAGTGCCTATTATTGTGCTGAGCCTGTTTTCCAGGTATTAGTACGTTACCTGGAGTGTCATCTCATTCCATGGCTGTTTTCACGTGGTTTAGGCTTAGTTTTAGTGGCATCCTTTACAGAATGCCTGCAGCGCGTGGTGACCACAGAAAGAGCAGTTCTCTGCTCAGGTGGGCCCTCAGCATTGAGTGGAAGGAGTGGGCAGGATCATGTGGCAACAGAACCCTGAAAGGAAGCTTTGAAATGAGTTTCTTCAGAACGGTGTAAGAGTCAGTCGAGACCTGTTAGAGTGAAATGGTGTCAAAATTCTCTCCTTTAACAGGAGTGACTACGAAGAAATGCCGCTGCAGAATGGCCAAGCTATTCGGGCCAAGTACAAGGAAGAGTCGGACAGTGACTGAGCTCCAGGCTGTGGGCAGGACTCGGGGCCAAGTGCCATCCTTTGCGGACTGACCTGGCTTTCCTCTCTACCTGCGGATGTTCAGACTTTTCTCACAGGCAAAAGTTTCCTGTTCCTTATTTGTTTACATATTTCTAAAAGAAACCAAACCTGAAAGCAAACTTAAATGTTGGGCCATTTGTTGTAAAGATGGCTCTGTCTGGGAAGAGAGGTTGATAAAAAGTTAAAAAGCCAAATCCTTTTACAAAGATTTCTGATGAGAGAGTATGTTTTCAGTGGCATGGAAGCATTTTTAGTAGAAAGAGTTATGTATTTTCTTTTTTTTAAACAATTCACTAATTCCTAGCTCGTGAACGGCAGTGGTCCACCATGGCAGTGTTACCTTCTTTCTTCCTGCCTTTCCTCCCTTCCCCATGCTACTGTTTTGTTTTGTATTTTGTTTGTAACACATTATGTTCAAAGAGAAGCCTGTTGCGCTTGCTGCCTCCGGTGGGCAGTCCTTACCTGCAAGTGGTCAGGTCCTGGATGCCCAGGCACTGGAATGATGACACTGACTGCGATTGATGAGCCATGTAAAGTGTGTCAGGAGGATGGCAAGTGGCCAGGCTGCAGCCCAGCACCACCTGAGAAGCAAAAGTGACAGTGCCATGGTGATCTGAGGGTTAGAGAAACTGAACAGGGCAAGCCTGAGGTAATGCACAAGTTACCAGCTCTGTGGGCAAGGTCTTGTGCCATGGTGCTTCCCAAGGCTCTCTGTGCAAGTGCGTGACCCTGCATGAACAGGAGCGCATTTCCTGTGGCTGAAGAGGGCATAGTGGGTAGGCAGAGGTGGATTCCCATTCCAGTAAATAGTAATTTCTCCAACTCTGTTGAAGACAAAACCCCATAGAGCTTTTTTATTCCCCTTAAATAAAAACGACATGAATGGTTAATATTACAGATTCTTCATTGCCAAAAAGATTTTCAGTTTTCATATTTAGCAACTAGAGGAAAACAATGCAGAACATTTTAAGTGGCTGTGTGTAGAGGTTACTTGTTTAGAAGTCGTTTCCTGTCCTAGGTGAGTCCTGCAGGGATCAGGTGAGTGGATGTGTCACTCTGCAGCAGAGAGACAGCTCTGACACTGGTGAAACTCTGGCCTTAGAGAAGGGCCTGAGAGGCTGCTCCATGTTGTCACACTTCAAATAGTTTCCTCCACTCCTCCTTCCACTCCTCCTTGGCCACTCACAGTGATGTCCTGGTTACCGCAGTGTAACTGGAGGCATGCTCCCTGCTGCCATGCTGGCGATCGCAGAGGCCCAGGGCCTTGCTCTTCAGGGACCAACTGTGTCCCTCCATCTATGCACCAACTCCAGTTTCCACTCCAAGCTGCAGGTTAGTCCACTGCAGGTGGTGCCAAGACCCTAGAAATGCTTGGAAGAGACCATTCGTTATGACTTCCTGTCTTTTTAATGATGATATACTTTAATATTGATTCCATTTATATTTGTTTCAAAAACCTTGTAAATATGAATGTTTGAATGAGAACTGTATAATTGCAATGGTAATTCAAGTTTACATGATTTTTACATTTGCAATGCTGTGATGACTTTTTGATTCTGTGTACTCAGAGGTATTGAAAAAAATGTTTCTGTTACCGAATTTTTACAACTTCTAGTAAGACTACTTCTCTTATAAATAACTTTATGTACATTGAGGAAGACTGACCTGTGCTGCTTAACATATTCTGTTATGTGGTGTAGTTGAGATGCTTTAATCATTATAAAAGAACCGTCACTGATTTGAAATGCTTTTGTTTTATCACCAAATGTAAAGATATTTGAGGCGTTTAGCCAGATCGCAGAACTTTTTAAAATGTTGTTTTATAGTGTAATTATAAACTTAAGACCAGTATCCTCATACTTTGATTTTTAATAACATCAGTGATATAAAAGGTGAGAGTATTTTTGTTGGAACAAGAAAAATTTACAAAGAAAGCATGAAAAGATAATTATTAAACCATTTGTTTCCAATTTTTCATCTATGATGCATCATGTAATTATATACTCTATGTAAAAAGTTGCTTACAGAGCATTTAGCATGTAGAATATATCCCATAGACATAGGTTAAAAACACTAAAATCTGCCAGAAACTTTTGATAGTAACAAGAAAATTGTTTTGTTTGAAGGCATTATAGCTTTGCAAATTTAAATTATAAATTTAAAAGCCTAACTTGAGTTCTTTCATGGTAATGGCTTGAATAACATCATCTTTGGGATTCTTTTGTATTGGCCCAATCTAGGGGAACCTGGATGACGAACAGAGCAATTTCATAGTTTCCCTAAAGAGAGCTTCATTATCCACATGGATAATGTAGATCTGCTTGATTTATTATTAAATCATTACAGCATGAGGTAGTGGGGTTTTCTCTCAAGCCCCATTTGAAGGGTATAAAAGGGGCTATATACAATCTGTTTAAGTCTTGTAAGGTGGTCACTGTACATAACTAAGTAATAAGTAAGCCAATTCCACTAGATAGGCAGGTTACAAGACAAATGTCACCAGCTTAGTATTTTTTGAACTATTCATTGAAGGCACAGTTAGGATAAATAGGCTACAATATGGCCAGTAACATTCCCTGAATCCTTTCAAGGAGAGACTTGGACATCCATGAAAGGGATGGTGAAAAGGAGTTTCTCTATGAACATTTAGTAAAGACGAGATTTAAGACAGTAAAGCGTATTTGTGTACTTTGAAGGTCTTAGAAACCAGTTGCCTTAGAAGTTAGAATGGGGTGGGGAGGGCAGCGGGGTCTTTTCCCAAGGCCAAAGGAAGTTGCTGTAGTCTGTGACAACGTGAGCAATTTTACCTTGATGTTTTGGATCTATTGGTAAGTATAATAACATACTATGAAAAAGGCTTTTCTTCTGTTAAAAACTGCTTTTTTACAAAAAGATTAACATTTGTTAAAAAAAAGAAAGGAAGAAAGAAAGGAAGACACACTTAAAGCTCAAAAGGAAAGATAGAACTGTGTACCAGATTTTGGAACTGTCAGCGGAGCAGTGGCACCCAATTGGAGTGGTTGTAAACAGACAAAAGTCAATAAAGTTTATTTATGACAAACTTGTGATTTGGGAGTGGCTTCATTCTGACACTTACCAGTAAATGTTTAACATGCAATATTTATGATACTGGTTCTTTGTGTCTTTCATTCATGAGTGCTTCAGTAAGAGGGCTTTGAGACAGAAGCTCGGTGTTGGGCAGAATCCTTACCATGTCTGATGCAGCCCACAGGTGAGCTCCAGAGGTTGATGGAGGGCTAGGCTTTGGGGCTCAGCTCCCCACTTAGATGTGTGACTTTAAATCAGATAACCTCTAAACATGTTTTCTTGAATTTTTAAGTAACTGCGTAACTGTTGTGGACACAGTGACTGTGAAAGCATTTTGTAAGCCGTGAAGTCCTAAAAGTATTTGTGACTGCTACTAAAAAAGAAAGAACATGGGGTTTCTGTAATCCCAGCACCCTGGGAGGCTGAGGCAAGAGGATCACAAGTTCAAGCCCAGCCTGGGCAACTTCAAAATAAATTTTTAAAATGGCTGGAGATATAGCTTTGAGGTTCAATCCTCAGTACTAAGAGGGACAGAGAAGAGGGAGGAAAAAAAGACATGGAACTAAAGTTGTAGTGTCACGGCTTTGAACCAAGCATGTGTGAGTTCGTCTCACACACGTACTACTCTTCAACTTCCTGATTGGTGAGGGCTTAGGAATGAAGGGTGTCTGTATGCTCAGCAGAGAAATCTCATCGGAACCCAGCAGTGCTATCAGGATCCTGGGTGCAATCAGAAAATCCTCATGCCTAAGCGAGACACAACTTTTTTTGTCACCTCACTGAGGCATCTTTGTATGTATGTATGTATGTATGTATGTATGTATGTATTATATCCCTAAAAACAATCCTAGGATTTTTCTTTCCTGTTTCTGTCTTGCTGCTGTTTCTTGGTCCAGGAAACAAAACAGTTGTTGCCTACATCTGAGTTGCACTTAGAACCTGGGGCTCCCCCTCCACAGTTTAACCTGCCCACGAGGTTCATAAGTCTTCCCAGCTCTGTGATCCTCAGCGACTGCAGCTTCACCAGAGGACTCAGGCGTCACTGTGACCGTGAGGAAGCAGCAGGTGACTTTGCAGCATGGCTGGCCACAAACCTGGCCCCACCTCCTTCCTGGCACTGCTGATCCTACAGTGGCCAGCGTTGATCTGCGCTTCTACGGCAACAGGCAGCCAAAAGCTAAGTGCAACTTTTTTTTTCCTTTGGTTTTACAGATTCTGAAACCACTATGAAGCATTTACTTGTAGAACACTGTGTAGACTATGAAGAAAAACACAAACTTTAAATTTGAATAATTTATTCTAACAAAAGTATAAAGTATGGAAAATGAAACATTTCTGAGAGTAGAGTTCCCCACTTGCAGAATTCAGTTTTTAGCACCTTTGAAAAGAAACAGAGTTAAGACAGGTGGCCATACAGGCTCCAGAACTACCCACAGAGACTTAGAGTGTGCGGTTCCTATATAACATAGTCATTTGGTTTATTTCTCTACACTTTGAGAGTGCTACAAACATCTATAGAGGAAAAGGTGTCACTGAATTCATGGTTGGTAGTTAGAAGATGGAACAGAAATGCTGAAACAAGAGGGTCACAGGCTTGGCGAAGAGGTCAAATGGACAGTCCGAAGGTGCTGACGATGCAGTACATGGTCTTGTTCTCCCATCGCACGGTGCAGCTCCCTGGAGAGACAGAGTGGCACCAAAAATGAGGAAAACAAGCGGACAGATGTTCTGATTTCTCACACCAAGGCCAATACTCAAGAAACCACTTCTTTATGGTACACAAATAAAAACGTCTGGCAAGTCTTCATAAAATATTGGGTAATAAGGATACATGTGAAGACATGAGACATCAAAGCACCTATTTCATAAAACAATGCTTTTAATTATATATATATGATATATATATATATTTTATATATATATATATATATATATATATATATATATATATACGTAGCCTGAGAAAGCACTTGAAAAGTTTTAAAAAATATGTAACATGATTAAGACTTGATAGATGAAAATTATACACACCATCCGTATTACTGTCCCAGAAGCAGGAACTTGCCGTGTGTAATCCAGCTCCATTCTTCTGCATGATTACACAGGTCACTTAAGTGGGAACATAAGAAAAATGTTAGCAACATAAATTTTGTTTTGCCTGTCTTTAACATAGGTATGTCAATCCCATGGTTGACATTTACCACAGGGGTACTGCTGGAAGATGAAACAGATAAAACTCTTAAAGATAGGCGTAGGCAAGGGCTTTGTGAATGGAACCTCAATGGCATGATCAGTAATACCGAGACTCAACAAATAGGATATTAAATTAAAAAGCTGCTGCACCTCAAAGGAAACAACCAACAGAGTGAAGAGAACCTACAGAATGGGTAGAAATTCTCCTAGCTAGCTATACCTCCGACAAAGGACTAACATCAAGAATATATTTTGAATATATATATATATATAGAAAAAATTTAGACCTCCCCCAAGACTGAATCAAAAAAAGGGCAACCAAATGAAAGACACTTCTCAGAGGTAAGGATGGCCAATAAATTCCTGAAAAAATGTTTAACTTTGTAGGCCATTACAGAAATGCAAATTAAAACAACACTAAGATACTGCCTTATTCCAGAATACCTATCATCAAGAAATCAAGTAACAAATGCTGGCGAGGCCACAGGGGAAAAGGAACCTTTCTGCATTGTTGGTGGGAATCTAAACTAGGATGCCACTATGGAGATAAGTATGGAGATTCCTCAAAAAACTAAAATGAAGCTGGGCATGGTGGCCTGCAATGCCAGCACTTGGGAGGCTGAGACAGGAGGACTACTTTGAGGCCAGCCTGGGTTGCATAGTGACTTCAAGGCCTGCCTGAATTAAAAGGCAAGACCGTGTCTCAAAAAACTGAAAAGGGGCCGGGGATTTAGCTCAGTGGCTTAAGTGCCTGCCTGGCAAGTACAAGGTCATGAGTTCGATCCCTGGTACCACAAAAAAAAAAAACAAAAAAAAAACACCTGGGATATAGCTGAGTGGTGCAGTGCCTGCCTAGCAAGGGCAAGATCCTGCATTCGATTCCTGGTACCAAAAAAACCCCAAAACTAAAACTACAAGTTCCATTTGACCTAGGTATTTCTCTTCTAAGAATCTTCCCAAGAGTTAAAGACATCATATTACAGTAGTTATGTACATATCCATATTTATAGCAGCACAATTTATAATAGCTAAATCTTGAAAGGTGCCCCATATATCAACAGATGAAAGGATAAAGAAAATGTGGTCACACACAACGCAGTATTGTTCTGCTATAAAGAAGGATACACTTGAGGCATTTGTAAGTAAAACCCATCTCAAGACCTCATGTTAAGTGAAATCAGACATGCAACTTTAAATACGGCATAGTTTCTCTTACATGAGAAACCCAAAATGTAAACAACAAAAACAGAGGGTAAAGAGTAGTATTTAGGGAGACCTTTTTCAAACGGGAGGGGGAACAAATGATAGAAAGGGAAAAGGGATTAAAATAAAATACAGAAATAGAACTTTTTCACAGGGGAAGAGGAATAAGAGTTGGAGGCAGAAGGGAGAGATGGGAGAAGAGGACAAAAAAAGAATTAAGATGTGTTATATACAATGCCAAGTCCCCACGAGTTGTAATCATTCTGTACTGCAAACATGTACTAACAAACCCCCCCCATCTTTGGGGTAGACTGCTTTGTCTCACTCTACTGATAAATCACCTACTTCCCTTTACCACTTCCTTGTTCTAAAAGGAAATCATTTCATCCTTCAATTATGCCAGCAGTCAAACAGGCCAAGTATGTGGCATTATATGCCATACAAATGACCTATACCTGGGAGGAACTTTCTGAGGTCAAGCACTAAATTGCCAAGTTGACTCTTTCTGGCACCTCTGATCACACCCCTGATCAGTGTTTTTAGAAACCAGGGCTAAAAGCCACAAGAAACAAAAATGCATTACCAATGTACTTAAATGGTTTTCCCAGCTTGGTGAGTTGGCTTAGAGTCTGCTCTACTACATTTGTGGTCCACTGATTGACTTTGCTGTGCTGGTAAGCATTACCACCAATGGCGCTTTCTATGGCCTAGAAAATAGAGCACAGAGGTCAAGGTAGAGAAGGAACCAAACATCTCAGTCAGTACCTGCAACGGGCCGGCCTGGGAGCTGCTGAAATAAAACTCACATAAGATGCACTCTGTTCTTATCCCCCAGGAATCCTTTGCAAATACAACCTTGGTTAACATGTATATTGTGTTTAAACAAGAGTTATGTTGGCTGAAAGATCCATTGTTACACAGATTTTGTCAAATGTATTTAACATTTTGATCCAGTTGAATTTGATGTTCACTGCTGCTACTAATATCTGGGCATAAGCAAGTTTCTCTTAAAAAGTATGAAATGTTTTTATCCAATACTAATTAATATAAACACTGTATGTTAGCTGATTTTTTATTTATTTGTACAATTGACAATGTATAAATCTACCCAAATAGTCATGTACTCAAGTGCTTTTTCTGGGAATATTGCTACCTAAGTACAGTTTTCAGAACACTAAAGAACAGTCCTTTACATCCCGAAGCTTAGTTTGATGAAATTTTTTACTTTGAACTTCTTTCTCTTTCTGTGCTGTGTTCCTCTATGTCTATTAAAGACTAAGGTGCATTGTCCCTACTCCTGCTCAGATCCCACTGAGACTCCCCTCCTAGGACTCTCTGGGATCTTCCTGTCACTTCCTCGTTTCACACTGATGCCAGTGGTCTCAATCCAAGCAGCTTGCTTCTCTACTCCATTCTAACCTGCTGTCCTGGATACCAGAAAATTGAGCTTTTAGAACCTGTTTGATCTAAAATAAAAATAAAAACATTTTAAAGACCAAAACCCTACAAAGAGCCACCCAATTTCTAACTCCTAACCTTTCTACCTACCCTGAGGCTTTATGTAGAGACAATGACACAGCTCCTGGTTCCTCTTCATCCTCTGCTATATCTGTTCCCTCCTGGCTGAACTATGCAAGTGGCCAGGGGCCCAGAGGTCCTGGGTTAGGGGACAAAGGTATTACTAGAGCTGGCCTTGTCAAAGAAGGGAGGTGGGGAGCTTTGTTCAAGCCAAGCCTCTACCTCAGCAGTCCTCCCCACGCACTCTGAGTTTCACTGTTGCGGGGAGGAAAGGCAGGTCCAGTTTTGGACCTTCCCAGATTAGGACTATCCAGTACTAAACATAGCTTGAGTACAGAGTTAACCCACGAGGGGGTGAGGCTGGCAGCGAGCTGCTCAACAGTGACACATGTTAAAGTAACACTGCCATGGCACCTCCTGTTTCCTCCTAGTTTGGCAGTGTGTATGCACTTTTTGATTGTACTTGCTACCTGGTAACCAAGTCAAAGTTAAAATGAAAAGCAAGTGAGGCAAAACCAGATTCTAGTTTAAACCACACACCTTCCTGCTCCCCACCTGTTCAAACAAAACATCACACTTTTAAAAAGCACTACAAAGTAAACATGGACTTTGCTAAGCAACCACAAGTGTCTGGTGTTGAATAATGCATATGATAGAGGAGAAAATAAATTTTCCTTTTGGATATTTTTCACGGAAATAGATTGTGTTGTTAACCCAAGTCAATCCTAAATTACATAGAGAATCTCAAGTGATACCCTAAAAATCAGATCATCTATTGACACTTGGCTTCAATATCTGTGCTCACTCTTGGCTGGGCAAGGAAGCTGACTAGGAAAACTCTCTTGGTTTATTTGTGCCCCAGAAATTCCTAGCTCTCGGCACCATTTGAGCAAGCTGCTTCCTTTGACTCCCTCACGCACTCCAAGGACACCCCTACAAGGCTGCTGCATGTGCCTCCACAGCCTAGAAGCTCTGTTCCCCTTTTTCACTGTGTTCATTCTAACCAGGCTCAAACTCTCTTCTAAGTGCTCTGACTGCTGCATGTTCTGTGACACTCAGCACAGCTTCCGGTATATGTTAGGTGTGCCCTCCTCTCCCGGAATGTGTACTCCAGGAGGCCAGTCCTGGCACATTCCCTCCAGAGGTATTTTCTGGATGAATAAATGAAAGAATGAACTAAGAACAAATAAGCAAATACCCCTTTTGTCTCTCAGCCTCCTCTGCATCTATGGGAGGTACTGTGACCCATAATGACTGTGTGGATAGTTTAGGAATATAAAGAGAACTGTATCACCAGGCCTTGACCATCTGGATGTCATCAAATGTTTTTTGTACGCTTCTTCATTAAACACTGGTAACATCTGTATGGCATGAGTCTTCTGTGCTAAAAGCGTTACAGAATCTAGCTTTGGTAATGGTCAATAATGTCACATAAAATTTTCTGTCTGATTTAACACATGTAGTTAACATATATAATTAACATAATTTGGGAGTAATCTTACAAAACAGTCACGAAGTGAAACTGTCACTTGAAACAGCAAAACACACAAGAAATTGTTGAAAGTTTCAAAACAGTATTTAATTCATATAGTATTTTCACTCATCTAAGCCATCAAACCCTTAAGCAGGCATTTCTCTTACCTCTTTTACAATGTTGCTTACTTCATCAACAACAAAAGCAGTCTGTAAGGAAGAAAATTAAGTTAAAATGTGATTTATCTAAAAAAGCTGTTTCCAGTGCACTGATAAATGCAAATATAGGTAAGAACATAACTTGGAAATTAAGATTTTAGAAATCATCTATAGGCTGTTCGCTTTACTGAGGATTGTATTACAAGGAGAATGAAATATTACATGACCCTCTGAGTACTGAAGAGCTCTAGGATCAAGCCGCAAGGCAGTAGGACTAGTGTGTATAAATTGAAAGGTTTTTGTTTTGTTTAAATCACTCTAGTCTAAAACTTCACTTTATACTAGTGTGCAATCTCCCCTTCTATTTCAACTGGCTGTTGGGATCATTAATCAGTATGGATGTTCAATGAATCACTCAAAGAAATTAATTGAAGCAGCTTAGGCATCTATTGTAAAGACTGCATTGTAATTGTTTCTTCCCTGATATAAACTGATTCAGAGGTATAAGACATAAAGAGGTTGTTTTTCTTTTTTAAAGCCACATTAGTCACAAAATTTACAATGATTAAACTATTCCTGGATGATGATAGTTTGGTACTGGGAATTAAAATCATGCTAGGTGAGTGTTCTATCACTAAGCTATATCCTCATTCCTTTTAAGGTATTTATTTTGAGACAGGGTCTAAGTTTCCCAGACAGGCCTTGAATTTGGCAATCCTTCTGCCTCAGCCTCTCAAGTAGCTAGGATTATACGAATGTGGCATCGTGCCTGGCTCAGAAATTTTTTCTTAATGCTGCCCTAATTCACAACTGAGTAGCAGCTGATGAGGGAGGTTGGCTGCCAGGAGCAATCTCCTGCCAGAAGGAGAATTTTTTCCGTTTTACATGTGGTAGATTCAAACAGGTAAAGGTCATCCTGAAAATAACACTAGTTAGGCACTTGCCAAGGTGCTTCTTTATTGCAGAACAAGTTACTGCTGAGTCTTCAACTCTCCTTAGCTCCGGACATACCTTTGAGAGGGTAGTTTTGGGAGTCCTGGTGGAATAAAGGCAGGAAGCCCTGCTTTAGGTAGGGAGTTTTCCTCTCTGCCTGGCTGCTGGCCACTGCGCCCCTAACCTCTTCTACTGAGTTCCTTTTCAAGAGGAACAAGGACTGGCTGTGCATCTCAACTCACTATACTCACAAGAAGCCATACTTGGAAACAACCAAATCACCAAGTTAATAAAAATGTACAATATCTTAGAGAGTAAATAATTTCTAGAAGTTTTAAAGATCTGAGTGACTAGAGTGATCCTAACCCATAAAGAAAAGTCCCTGTGTTACCTTCCACCTGGTTAAAATATGAAAAGGGTAGAGGGATGTTTTAGTGTAAAGTAAAGCAGACTGAAAACACAGTTTCAACTTCCACAAGAATAGAATATCCTTGAAATCTTGAGTAAATGCAGAAAAGACATAGCTGAAAGGCTGGTAGGAGGGCTGAAACAATCTAGCAATCATCAAAGGCAAATTAGCAGAAGACCGTTATGGTCCCTCCCTCCCAGGGCTTACACCTTGTGTAAAACAGACCACTCCGTTCAGCTCCTTTGTTTCACACGCCAGTCGTTTCTATCTGGGGTAACCAATCACTTAGTCACCTCGCTCATGCAAGCCTGAATTAGAATGCATTAAGAGCTTCCTCTTCCAAGGCTGTTTCCTTTCTAAAAAGTTTTACTATATGTTAATGTAATACAAATCATTCTCCAAATCTACAAATCTTAAGGGGGCCCACTTTTCCTTTGGTAGCTGTCCCTAACCACGTCTTGTCATACTTGGTTGCTATGAGCATTCAAACACTGGTGACACTGCATAGAAACTTTGTGTTAGGAAATTAGGTGAAAACTGAAACTCTAACGTCAGTCCTTAACTAATTTTTTCCCTCAAAATACTCCTGGTTGACATAATTTTCAAAACGGTAACTATTAAACCTTAACGAATTGTTTTATAGTTTTTATTTCTAACAGGCCACACAGTAGTACATAGTTCTATTTGAATTTCAAAAAAGATTACTGAGGAAGAAAAAACATAAGCAGCTCTTCTGAGCAGCCGTGCCATCAGCTCTAGTCCCTGAATGCTTGTCAGCCTGAAGGAAAAGCCATTTTAACAGCGCCCCGTTACAATGAGCGCCTTCGGCTTGGCAAATAACTGTGCTTTTCGACAGTAACACTCCCCCCACCCTCACGTGAATTAACAATCACGAACATCTCAAACTGAAATAAAAGGTACTCATTCCTGGTGGCCGGGATGGGAGTGGGCGCGGCACTCAAGACAAGGTGCGGCACTGAAGACAAAGGCAGGTTCTGCAATTTGCGCCTCTGTGTTTGGCATACAGCCTGGACGGCAGACCCCCGACAGAACGGACTAGGAGACCGTCCTGTGCGCCCATTTGGCGCATGCAAGCTGCCCCGGACTCTGCGTTCAAAGTGCAAGCTCCAGGTTCCCAATCCCTGGACGTGGGGCACCTTGGGGGCCGGACTGGGGTCCGCACCCCGGAATAAAGAGCAGAGTGATGTCATTTTCCCGGCGGACGCGGCGGGCCATGGGGCTGGGTCGGGGGCGAGGCTCCCCTGAGCCGCGAGCCCAGGCGCTCTCTCCGCCCCATCCCGGGCAGAGGTGGAGGCCAGGCCCTGGGCTGGGGAACGGCCGCGGAGCCCAGGGGAACTGTGGGGGCGAGGGGTGCCAAGGCTCCTTAGCTCCTGGCTGGGGACTCTGCGGCCGGTCACCGGTGCAAGGAAGGCAGCCAGGGGCACCCCAGCGTGCCGCGCCCGCGCGTCCGGAGGTCTCGGTCTCCACCCCACCAAGTCGCCGCCGGGCGGTTACCTCCTCGGAACCCTGGAAGTCTTCCATCTTTGCTCCAGCCCGTCGCCTCTGCCGCCTGAGTAGAGCGGACTGAGCAGGCGCGCTCAGGCCCCGCCCCCGAGAGCGCCCCGTCCACTCTCAGGCCACGCCCTCAGCAGCCCAAGGCGCCGCCCCTCGGTGTGCGCCTTGTCTCAGCAGCCTAGGACGGGGCCCTGCGATGCACCCCGAAAGAGAGGCTCGGCCAGTCCTCTGGAACCCGTCCCGGTAGCCGGGCGGCTGTCTCAACTGCAGGCCCTCAGAGTGAACAAAAGTACAGATTCCAGGTCTGGGCAAATACCATCAGCCTGTCCCCTTCCTCCAGCTCGTACTGTGTGGAGCAACTGGAACTTTCGGAGGGCTCGGGAAGCTAGCGACCAATTGTAAAATGACTTCTGAAGGAAAGGCACAATGCGAAATATTGATTACGGTCCCGTTGGTGGGCCAGGATTAGGTTGCGTACTTTATCTATCTGAATGAAAGTTTGAAGAGATAAGTTTCCATATACAGTAAACCGTTTTCCTTTAAGCATCTCGTAAAAACTTTTCCTAGGGTGGGTATTGGGAGGTATTGTGAAATGCAGCAGTCTCTGGCTTCTTTAACTGGAGTGAAACAGACCGAGACTTGACTTGTATCCAGAGGTCTTTGGGGAAAATGAGCAATTATACTGCGTCCTGTAGACTGCTATCCATGAAGGACTGAGGGTATATATACCTGTTTGTATGTATGCTGCGTTTGGAATCTGCTTTTTTCGTGCGCTTGAAGTTGAACTGTCACTCCTTACATGTTCAAAGCCGCGCAGCTGCCTGGAACCGGTTGCATATCCTTTCTGGGGAGAGCTGACTGATGGTAAGGATCCTAGGGACTTGGCAGACTAAGCTTCAGACTCCATTCAGTCCATCAGCAGCTCTTGTTCCTACAGGCTCCTGGCCCGAGATCAAGGTTGATATCTCTCGCTTAGATTCTGATGACAGCTAATCCACAGTTTTACCTGGGCTCTTTGGAGGAAATCTCCCCTTCCCAGGACATTTCCTTCTCTGTCCCATTCTGCCTTGGATCAGTAATCCCAACACTGTTAGTCTACAGACTCGCTCTGTGGAGTCTCAGATAATTAACTTTAACAGATCTTAACATCTCCTTTACTGACCTCTCCATCTAAGGCAGTCCTGCCTCCTTGTTTTCTGCTCCTACATCTTGTACCTTTCCTTTCTAGCATTCTTCTCAATATGAAAGGATGTATTTATGGTGACTTGTGTGTGTGTGTGTGTGTGTGTGTTATCTCTCCATCTAGACTAAATTCCTTGCAGGCAGTAAGGAATTTATTGTGTGTGGACCACAGTAGCCACACAATTAAAGTTTATTGAATGAATGAATGATTTCCCCAGGGTTGTTAGCTCTGTCCCAGACCCAAATGGAGACCATACAGTGGGTGCCTCCCTGTGGGACACAGACTTGCCAGAGGAGGACAGAGTAGACCCCGACCTTGTGCCCTAGAATGAGGGCAAGCTGGTTGCTCTCCCACACACGGTCTCCTGCTCCTCAGATTCTGAATTTTAAGCTCTTCTTACCTGGCATCAGCTTGCCAGAGTTTCAGTCTTGTGTCTCAGTCTACATAGGACTCTAATTCTAACATTGCTTTGTCTTTTTGCCATTCCTAACTTTACCTGAGGCCCTCTTTTAGATGACCGCCCCTGCCTACCTGGTTCCAAGTCCTCACTCCACCATGATCCTGAGCAAAACAAAAGGCCTTTTGACTCTCTTCTAAATTTCTTCTACTTTGAGTTCCCCTAAGTTCTTAAATTATGTGTAAAGCAAAGTCAATAGGTACTGAGAGACTACCTGCAGTTAAAGAGTGTGACTTTTGGGACAATCTTTTTATTTCCTTCACTGCCTTTTAGAAATGTTCTAATTCAAATGAATTTCCTAAATAGTGGCTGTAATCATACATTATATATGCATATGTCTTCAGTAATATTGTAAAAAAGATCCCCAGCAGCACATAAATCAATAGAAAACATGTAAATGTGCCTTTAAAATTTTTTTACATGACTTCATAATAGCCATTGGGTACCACTTTCCAATTTTAGTTATTAAAGAACATTCACACTTACTGGTCCAATTATTTAAATATGGAATGACCCAAAATTGCATTTTCCATTAATTTCTATAAGGTTGTATAGCAGGAAATACAGAAATGACAATTTTATCAAATTTATTCAATATAAGCATCGACTGGTTGAAGTGATACCTGTTCAAGAGCTGCTCAGGCTGATCAGTATGTCAACCAACATGCTGCCTGAGTGACACTGGGGTAAACTCTTAAGTGCTTAAATGACATGGTGTTCACCATTTTTTAAACCTGCCCAACAAATGGATGAGTTAATATGTTTATCTTCTGAACTATTTGTTCTCTTTCTCAAAACATTTCCTTCACCAAGTGTGGTGGTGCATGCAGGTAATCACAGAACTTAGGAGGAGGCTGAGGCAGGAGGATGGCTGTGAGTTCAAGGCCATTCTAGGCTATATAGTGAGGTCAAGACCAGCCTGAACTACATATGGAGACCCTGTCTCAAAAACCAAAACAAATAATAATAACATTCCCTTTGTGTCAGGCTCTGAGCTGCCCTGCACAGTTAACTAAGACATGGTTTTTATGGAATATTTTAAAGGCCTCATTTCTGTTAATGGGCGGATTTGAATTCTCTAAGCTTGTGTGATGTTGTCACACACATCACATAATGTGATAATACAGAGATGTGGTATCATATTCTGCTCAATCGATGTGCAAGCTATAGTGCTGAGGAATTTAAATCTGTGTGACATCCGGCAGTGCTTAGCTGCTGTTTCCAGCATCTCCATCTTCTAAGAATGGGTGTCCTTCAGGAGCACTGCAGCATAAACACATTGACTTGCTCTAATATTCCATTACACTTCAGAATAATGCTTAGTTTCCATGTAGCAGTTCTGTGGAGTGAGGTGAGTTTGTTTTCCAATTTAGGGGCTACTCACAGATTAGCAAGTGTTGTGTGCAGTCACCCTTCTTCCTCTGAGTTAAGTCTCTTAAATACTGGCACTGGGCCTGGGGTAATAGTTCTATGGTAGAGCACTTACCTAGCATGTGCAAGGCCCAGGATTTGATCTGCAGCACCAGATGACAGCGAAAACACCTCTGTTGAAATAGGGACTGGAGTTGTCGGTAGCTTTGTTTAGTAAATGTAGCTGAAGAGTGATAGTGATCAACAAATTGTCATGTCAACAAGTAATATTCATAACACTTGAGTACTATTCTGCCATTTATGATCTGCAGCCCCTTCCAACCCAAATGCTATGGATGTTTGATAGTTTCCTTCCTTTTCCTGTGCCTAGGAGTTTGTTACTGAGATATTCTGTAGAGTTGTATTACATCAAGGAAGAAGAGAAAGAAGGAAAGAGCAATGTAGAGACATTCAAGTCTGAGAAATTTAATGGAATGGGAAGGAAAATAAACTTCTGGCTGATCCATCTAAAGTGACAATCCTGTGCTAAGAAATTGCAGGTTAAGGAGATTAGCTAAGAAACCCCTCTATTTGGGTCTGGTATGCAGGTAGGAGGCACTGGCACAGCTGTGCTGAAATGCTTCTGTATATGTGCCACTGAAGTGAGGGCACGAATACCTCTGTACCATCCATTGTTCTGACTGCCGTGGCCCCTTCCTTAGGCACCTCTCCCCAATATCCCACAGCAAGCCTAACTCGAGCCACAGGAGGGGATTCCAGCTGACATTAATATTTACTGGCCTATATTCATGATAGAGTAGTTATTAGATTGTTTCATTATCTGTTCTGTGTGTAGGGAAAACGATACAGTCTGTCAGTCAGAATAAACTAAGCTGCAGAACAATTCAGAGGTTGATGACAGCAAAGACTGATGTGTCACTCAGCAGGACATGCTATGGCTCTGCCCTATGTCTTCCTCATGCTGGGAGTGATGGCGTGGTCCCTCTGGGATCATCAAGGGGGAGGATTTGTGACCTGAGTACTGGCTAATCAGATGCTCCTCCGGAGTCACACATGCCACCTCTGTACACATTACATCAACCAGAGCACGTCTTTGGCCACAACTGAGTTAACAGAACTGGGACACTGAGGGCAAGGGATTGTGCTGCCCGTGACACACTGCAGGCTGAAGCTTTTCATCTTGGTGGTTCTCATCCCAGCCACCACCCCAGCTGGCCTGCCCTTTCAGGCACAGCTCCCAAGCCTCTGCCAGCTTTCAGATTTAATCTTGCATGCTCAATTTCAATACCCAGTTACATTCTCTTCTTGCCAACTCCTTGACCTGTCTTTTGTAGCCCAAAGCCTTAGATCATTGTTCTCTAAACTTCTTTAACTATGCCCCAGTAGCAGGAATAATTTTTGAACACATATCCTAAAGGTGTGTTTATTTTTAAGTGATATAGTCAACTATAAATCCATTTACTTAACATTAGTAAAGTCTTAGCTTTTGAAAAATAAATGAAAAGAGTTCTAACATGTTCTTACTATTATCTCACTGTTATGGATTGAGTTATGTCACACCCAAAATTCATATGTTTGAGTCAGGTGTGGTCGTGCATACCTGTAATCTCAGCATTTGTAGGACAGTTGCTGTGAGTTCAAGGCCAGCCTAAACTACATAGTGAGATCCTGTCTCAAAAAGCAAACAAATGAAAAAACAAAACAAAACAAAACCAAAAACAACAACCCCCCCCATGTTCACACCCTAGACTGTGACTTTATTTGAAGATAGGATTTTTCATGAGATGACTTAGTGAAACTAAATCATGTGCTTGAACTTGAAACCACTATGATCTGTGTCCTTTTAAGAAGAGAAGTTTAGGACATAGATGACCTGTGAAGTCATCTATGTCTTACATAGATAGATATAGATACAGATACAGATACAGATATAGATGGAGATATATATATTGATATATCTGTCTATCTGGCAGAGGAATTATATCCTCAATATATAAAGAACTTCTACAGTCAATAAGAGAAAGGCAGATGACCCAATTGAAAAATACAGGTGAAAATTTTGAACAACCCCACATAAAAGTACATATCTAAATGGCTAAAAAAGATATAAAGTGATACTCAAATTGCTCATGTACCATAAACATCATGGAAATACACATTAAAACTACAATGTGAGACTACTACACACCCACCTGAATGGATAGGAAAAAAAAGATATCATCAAGTGTTGATGAGGATATGGAGCCATTGGAACCTATTGCTGGTATGAGTGTGAATTAAGATAACAACTTTGGAGAACTTCTTGGCAGTATCTAACATGGAACATATTTCTCTGATCCAGAATTTCTACTCCTTGACATGTAAGCAGCAGGAATGTGACAAATTTTCATTGAAGAGGCTATACAAAAATGTATGTAGCAATGCAAGTCATGGTAAACAAAAATTATAAATAACACAAATATCTATAAACAGTATGATGGATAAATTATACACACACACACACATACACACAATGAAATGCAATGCAGTAATGAAAATCAAGAAACAATAATGTAGTGGTGCGGGTGAGTCTCACAAACATAATGCTGAAAAATAAAACCAGACTCAAAAGAATTAATATATGAGTCCATTTATTATTATTTTATTATTATTTGGTACTCAGGATAGAACTCATGACCTCACACCAGGTAAGCTCTTGAGCTGCTGAGCCAAATCTCCAGACCTATGGGTCCATTTATATAAAGCAAAACAATATTAATCAATGGTGTTAGAAGTCATGGCCATACATACTGCAGGGAGGAAGGTAGGGGCTGGAGGTGGAGAGAAGAAAGTTCCAGGATGCCATTCATATTATTTCTTAATGCATATGTTTATTTGGGAATATTTATCAAACTGGCTGTCTTAGTGTGCTTTGTGCTGCTGTAACAATATGCCACAGACTAGGTAATTATGAAAAACAGAAATTTATTTCTCACTGTTCTAGAGGCTGGGAAGTCCAAGGTCAAGGTGCTGTCCCTTGTCAGGGCCTTCCTGCTATATCATAATATGATGTGGGCATCTTGTGGGGAAAGAGGATGGGACAGACAGGATGCCTTAGTTACTTTTCTCATTGGTGAGACAAAATACCAGACACCCAAAGTTAAAGGAGGAAAAGTTTATTTAGCTCACCATTTGTAGAGGTTTTGGTTCATAGTTGGCTGGCTCCAAGACACAGTGGCATGGCAGAGAGGGATCACAGAGGAGAAACAGTTCATGGCAGGCAGAGGACAGCAAAGTAGAAGGCAACATGCAGTAAAGTAGTGAACCAGCAAGCAACAAGTGAAAATGACAGGAGCAGCCTTCTTTCTGTCTCTTATATTTTATCCAGGCTACCTAAAGCACTCACATCCTTAATCCTAGCATCACACTATGAATCAGTACTAGCATCACATTCTTGATCTCAGCATCATGCATTCTAGATCCAACCATCATCTGAAAACCCCACAGATGGCAATATGAGGCTTTGGGGGTCATCCAGATACAAGCCATAACAGGGAGGGAAAGAGAGGGGAGAAGGGGAAAAGCTCATCCTTTTATACAGAACCCATTTTTGAGTTAGTGAATCATTCCTATGATGACACCATTGATCCATTCATAAGGACAGAGCCCTCATGGTCTAATGACTTATTAAAGATCCCACCACTTCATATTGTTAATACAATGTCAATTAATTGTTTTAAATTTTTATTCTGAAAAGAATAAAACCAAAAGAGAAGAAAAAAATGGAGTCATTTAAAACAAAAGGATGGATATAGTACATGGTTTAAAACCACAATACAAAGTGATCTACAATGGTTACCATGATGTCTCTTGTTATCTTCAATAGAATTTCCCATATCATCAGGTAAAATAAAATTGAACATAGCAGTATAGAACAGAATCAATAGAAACAAAGCATTGGAGACATTGTAGGACTTCAAAAGAAGGTAATAGTCAAACCAGAATGCGTATCATAGTGAATATTATTGTCTTCAGAGTAGTTGCCTCTACTGTCAGACTTGATACTATCAAACATAACAGATTTGAATAAAATCAGTCAAGATAAGACAGTGATCAAACAAAACAGATTCAAATAAAATCAATCAAAACAAGTCAGTGAAAGCAATACAGGGTACTAGATTAAGTTAATAAGAAATTTAAAATGGTTACCATAGTGTATCCTGCTGTCTTTGGAATAGCTGTCCATTTCCTCAAATCTAGTACAAGTAGACAAACTGGAACAGAATATAACCAAACTAAACAAAGCAATGAAAACAATAGGGGTTTCAAATCATGATACAAGATTAACAAGTCCTCTACCTTCTCTATTTAGACAATTCCTCTCCTTTCACTTTCCCAGGGTGCATTGTACATTTTTTCCCCACTAACTCCTTTAGTTTTTAGATTAGGGAGGCAACCTGCTATTTACCTAAGTGGTTCTGAACCTTTTTACCCCTGAGCTTGGTCTCAAGTTGTATCTATTTTCCTACAGGAGCCTCAAGGTTTTCCTTCCTTATAGCTGAGTAGTCCTCTATTATATAAAAGTGTTATGTCTTTCCAACCAATCTGCAGCTGGTGGGCAAGCTACCCCCACTTTTTTCTGGGTCCATGTCACATAGAGCATTATTTTCTCATCTTTGACTTTCAGTCCAAAACCCTCTTTCAGGTTAAATATATTTCTTATAGAGAGCATCCTGATGGACCCTATCTCCTGATCCACTCTGCTTGTGTTTCTTTTTATTAGTGTATCAAGGCCATCCATGTTACCGATTATGGCCAACCTTCTCTGTCTCATCTCTGCCATGCTATTTTTCTGCTGTAGGTTGTCTACTTTTCCCCTTCATTCCACTGTCTGTGCCATTCAGTGAGCCCCCTCTGTCACTGTTCTTAAAACCAAGGTCTTTTTTCCCTCTCTCTCTAGAATATCCTTCAGTATTTTTTGTAGGGTTGTCTTGGTGGTCACAAACTCCCCCAGTTCCTCTTTTGTCATTGGAAGCATCTTGTTTCTCCATTAATTTTGAGAGATAGTTTTGCAGAGTACATCAATCTGGGTTGAGGTTATTTTCTTTTGGAGCTTGGAATACTTCCCTTCAAGCTTTTCTTGATTTGATGGTTTGTGTCAAGATGTCTGTTATGATTCAATGGGTTTTCCTTTATAGGTGGTCTGTTTCTTTTCTCTGACAGCTTTTAATATTCTGTTCGTGCATTGAATTTCTAGGATCTTGATTATTATATATCTGGGTGTAGATCTATTTTGGTTCTGGAGTTCTGTATGCCTCATATATCTAAATGTCATTTCCTTTTCCTATGCTTGGGAAGTTTTCTTTAATTATTTCTGTGAGTAGTCTTTGTATTTCATTTGTGTTTACCCCTGCTTCTTCACTCACATTTTTTATTCTTAAGTTATAGATCCTCTTCTCATCTTCTAGCCTTCGTATTGTTACTTCCTGGTTCCTTGTTATTTTTAAGAGATCTTTCCTTTTGTGATCACATGTTGCAAACCTGTCTTCAAGGTTTGATAGTCTATTTTTAGTTTATTTCAAGCAGTTTTTCCAGATTTCAATGGAGTTTTTAATTTCCTGGTAATCTCTTTGAATCTATTTCATGTGTTCTAGATTTTTTTTATATTCTTCACCAAAAGTTTCTCTCCTTTTTCTATGCTTCTACATTCTTCCATCTATGTCTTCTTGAGATGTACTTAGCATTTCTTTTATTATTTTTTATATCTTCCTTTACTTGTATTAGTATTTCTGTTTTGAGTTCTTTTATAATGTTATGAAGATAATTCCTTATGTCAGATGCTGCTTTTTCAGAAACCACAGGTGTGCAACCCCCGATCTCTTCTGTGTTTACCTCTCCTGGGCCAATACTGTTTGGGTTGGAGCCTGGAGACTTCATTTTTTATTTCTTCTTGTGATGTTTCTGGTTTCTTTTTTTTTTATTTTTTAATTTTAAAGGGGGTAAAATTAAGCACAACAAAACAGAACAAAATGGGACATAAGAAAGCATAAATTTCAAAGCTAGACAATCAGAGATCTTCACTATCTATCATATTGTCTCTTGTTTTCTTCCAAATAGTTGTCCATATCTTTGTATACCGAGAGTTCATACAAAACAACATAGCCAATCTTTCACAAGATGTCCAGTTCACTGGCTCCCACTTGCTAAGAGGGGGGGTGGGTGGTGGGTGGGGTGGGGTGGGGACACAGGATGGGGGACAGGACGACATGAGATGTTTGATTCTCAGCCCACATGCTGGCAGGCTCACAGCTGCTCACCAGAGAGGGGAGGAGTTCCTTGTTCTCCTGGCACCCCAGGTCACTGCATGGTGCAGGTCCCAAGTTGCCAGGGTCTCTCTCTTCATTTTTCTGGTTTCTTCCAGACAAGTGGATAGTGGAGGTTCCCCAGCATTTCCTGTACTGGCTATGATTACTCTGAAGCATGCTGGCTAGGCATTGCTGCCCTCCCTAGTCTGCTGATGACCACTGAAGTACAAGCAGGGGCGGGGCAGGCTGGCCCCTCCCTTCTGAGCTGGTCAACCACTGGGAGTCTTCACCACATTGTGTGTGCCATGCAGAGGGGGCTGGTTAGGAATAGCTTCAGGGAAATCTCATCCTTGGCTATTGGATCGTGCACAGGTGTGGGACTCAGTCCAAGCAATTCTCACCAATCTTCTCTGTACTAGGAGTGGCTGACTGAAGCTACTGCAGTTCTGGTTTTGGATTTATTCTGCCCGACTCCAAAATGTCACCCAGCCAATCACCCACTCCCGTGGGAGGACTGAGCTCCCTGCACTCATCACCAGCTGGTGCAGATCTCCAAGCCCACACTGCTCTCTGCTCCGCCACTCCCCTCTGCAACTGAGTCCTCCCACTGAGGCCCTCAGGCTCGCCAACCCCCAACTTTACCGCGATTCCAGCAGTGTTTCACACACAATGGGACAGGCTCCGGTGACAGCGTGTCTGGCTACAGCCTTCTGTCCATGTTTTTCTCTTCTTTTTTCTTTTTTTTTTTTTTCCTTTAGTTTCTTCCTGGGTCAAAAGGATCCATCTCCTTCCTTCTGGTCTTCTCCAGGATGTTTTATTCCAGCATCTGAGCTGTTTCTCTCAGGGAGGCTCTTTACTTTGCTCCTTATTGATCCGCCATCTTCCCAGCTTCCTTGTCAATTAAGTTTTTAACATGAGTGTGGGGTGGGACATCAAAACCTCAACTCAGTGCTTATGATTTGTATAATGTCCTGTATGCACGCTCAAAAAATTTATCCCAAGAAAGCCCATGCTAGCCTCATTATGAACTGGCTCTGCATTAGCAGGTTCTGTAGTCATGTACGCTTGCGGTCAATGTGAAACCTCTCACACACAGAAAACACGCTGGCCTGTGGGTGGGGTATTCTGGGAAGGGGAGAAACATTTCATCAGATCAACTGAGTTTTTCCTCCAGCTGACAGCGTAAAACATTGGCCTACAGGAGCACTTTGGTGTGGTTTGGGGGTTGCCGTGGAAGCTCTTAGGTTGACCACGTGGAAGCTTTGCTTCAGCCTGTGAAGAAAGAAAAGAGAAACAGATCAGTCAGTCTAAGAAGAATCAGCTTCCTCATCCCGTGAGCTGGCTCCTGGCCTCCTGTCTGGAAGCAGATGAAGGTAAGATAAGGATCCACATCTATATAGGAGCAAGTCATTTGGGGTTGGGGTGGGCAGAGCCTACAGTTACTGTGATATTCCTTAAGTGGATGACATTGAAAATGTGGGAAACAAAAATAATAAATCAGATGGCAGATGATGTGTAATTTTATTGAATCATATATCATTTAAAATGGAATAATGATATAAATGCCATAGAAGAAATAGCTTTGGGACTAGATAAAATACAAAATAAGAAACTACCCCAAAGCTACACTGTGAATTTTTATTTATGTGTAGAATATTACTTGCTTTTTTACTTTGGTTTATAAATTTTTATATGGTGCCAGGTTTATAGCTCAGTGGCACAGTATCTGCCTGGCAAGTGAAAGGTCCTGAGTTCAATTCCCAATAACAAACAAATAAATAAATAAATTTTTATGCATACAGTTTATTACTGTTTGCTCCAAATCAACTTCAGATTGTTTTTATCACCCATAATCTCTAGTGTGGTTCCAACTGTAGTACACGTGCTGCCGAAGAAAGCACCATAATCTCTCATTTGGAAATGGAACATAAATATAATTTTAGAATAAAGAAGTTAATTAACCAAGTATAATAGTGCACAACTGTTATCCCAGACTTTGGGAGGCAGAAGTAGGAGGTCTGAAAGTTTGATCCCAGACTGGACAACTTACCAATTTAAATACAATTTTATAAAAGGGGTGGTTGAGGTGTGATGGGGATGTAGCTCAGTGCAAAGGCCCAGGGGTCAGTCCCCAGTACCCCCCAATTTTGGTAAGTGAGGAACTTTCAGGGTAAAATACACAGTAGATATTAAAGATATATTAAGAAGTTAGAAATAATGCAGGAAAAATTACTCAGCCAAGAGAGTGGGAGATTTTAACATCTGAACTTACCTGCCTAATTGAAGCATCACATTTCAGAGTTAAACATACAGTCCCAGGTTATGGTGTGACTTTAGGTAAACTTTGTAAATGTTCCAACCTCTCTTCTTTCCCAGGGTGAGTGTGCTTCATAAAGATGCGATGAAGATTAGTTGAAAATTATGTATGTAGTTGGCTTAGGCTAAGTGCTAAAAAAATAATAGCTGTTGGTACAACAAAAACTGTCAGGACAGTTATGAGTAGTAGCCATAGTAACAATTCTCATCTTAGTCCCTCTGTATAGAAATCAGGTTTAAGCCATGAAAATAATGGATCTGTATTTCATCTTTTAAAATTCTGATTCTAAATTTTCCTACTTTAAAAAAATAAAATAAAGTAAAATAAAATTCTGATTCTAAAATAGCATTTTGGGGGTACATAGAAGTGAAGTGGGGTTGGAAGCAAGAATTACCAGAATGAGAAAGATTTCAGTTATCAGTGAACAGCAGTGATTTTGTCCTCTCTCAGGCTGGCTTTGGCTTGTAAAGATTTAAACCCATCTTCAGCTTGTAAGTACACAACTTTCAAGGCCTTTTTAAAGACAGGACTCTAAGGGGCTGGGAATATAGCTCAGTGGCACAGGGCCTGCCTGGCAAGCCTAAGGGTCCTGAGTTTGATTGTCAGTACAAAAAAAAAAAAAAAAAAAAGAGAGAGAGAGACACGACAGGATTCTGAACCAGAAATAGGGCTTCTGATGCGAGCCGGGCAAGTGAGAAATCCTAAAGCTTGGGGTTTACTGGCTTCCCAGAAAATCTACTGACTAAGACAAGAGGGGCCAGGAATCCCTAGGCCCACGTCCGTTTCTGCGTCAGACTTTCTGATGCGCGCACATGCACACCTTCCTACTGTGCAAAGCAAGCCTGAAGCCTGTAACCGGGAGCCTGGTTGAGGTGGGAACTACAGACAAAAGCTGCTCTAGGTTCATCCCCTGCCTCGGATGGGCCTGTGTTCTTCAAGTCTGCCGTAAAGGTCAGGAAAGAAGTTAGATATAAAATGAAACAGAGAGAGAGAGAGAGAGAGAGAGAGAGAGAGAGAGCGCGCTAGGAGACTTGCAGGTGAGGCCTGAGGCCGCAGGTCAGTTTGGTGACTCAGCTTTTCCCCTAAGTCCTGCGCACAAAGCTGTCTCTGTGGGTTGAAGCTGCGAAGCTTCCCCAGGAAGTAGCTGCGGTGCAGCGGTGGGCGGAGGCCGGGCCCCAGATGACTGCTCCTGGGTGGGCTGCTCTGTTTCAGTTTCCCTGAAAGCCGGGCCATGGTGACAGTCCCAATCACAGGCATGCTGGCTGGTTGCTGCATTTCCACCTGAGATAATGCATAGCTGGATGAAAGAAATAAGAACCTGCCTGTGTATACAGAGCATTTCCTTGGCCAGCTTCCTCTTTCCTCTCTCGTGTTGCATTTCTTTTTGATTAGTTGGTATGTTCCCCCCTTTTTAATAGTATATGTTTGCAGTATATAATAAACTCATTCGTCGTGGCAAATGGTACCTGTACTTATCACATCTTGATCCTTTCTGCTTCCTCTTCACCTCCCCGTCCTCTCATCTCCTCCTGTTCCCAAGGCTTCTTCCATCCCCTAAACTTTCCTGGTTTCTATCATTTATATTTTAATTCGCCCTATAAATTATACTTTGAGTTTCTCATATAAGATAACCAGGTGATATTTGACCTTCCGTGTCTGATTTATTTTCCTTAGCATTATGGTCTCAAGGTGAAGTCACTTCCCTACAAGTGACTCAAGTTTATCCTTCTTTATGACTGAGCAGTACTCCACTGTGTATATATACCTCATTTCTTTGCCACTTTACCAGATTTGAAAGCCAAAATCAAGGTCCCCTGTTAGGGAGAGGAAAATAAGCACTGTTTCAAGCTTCCGGAGCAGGACTGAATGCAGTGCCATGCCAGATAATGACCAGAATGTGTTCTGGAAAGTACATTGTTAGGTGATTTGTCTGTATGTGTTACTTGAACTAAAATGGCTATGACCGTCACTAGGCGGGTTAACGTGGGAATGTACATGCTTCTGTGTGCAGTCTGTTGACAGGCACATGACTGTTTCTGACCTCTAGCAAAGCTGCCCCATGCTTCTGCCTCAGGAGGCCCTCCTGGTGCCATCAGCCTTGTCTGCCCTCCCTGCATACAGCGATCTTGCTCCCCCATCTACTCTCAGTAGTCCCATGGGTTTGTACACTCATCCTACCACACTATGATTTATTTGTTTATATGTCCTTTCTCTGGTTGGAATGTTCACTTCTTGGAGAGATGGGTCTTGCTTGTGGTCATGCTCTCAATACCTGGCACGTGTGTGGCCCTCAAAAGACCAGTAAGAAGAGCATTGTCAAACAGATGCACCAGGCCCTGTGACTAGACTGTATTTTTCTGAACACCCAGATTCCCTGGGCATACAGTGTGACTGGATAAAGAGAAAATACAAATGCAGTACCCGCCCCTCGACAGGTCCACTTTCCACCATGTCAGTTACCTATGGGCAACCTTGGTCTGAAGACATGCTATGGAAAATTCCAGAAATAAGCCATTCATAAATTTCAAATAACTTTTATTCTAATACATTATGACTGCTATCTTATATTAGCTACTGTTGCTAATCTCCGTGCCTGTTCGAACATACCTTGAGCTTTACTGTAAGTATGTATGTGTAAGAGAAAACACAGCATCAACAGACCTGCAGATTGTCAGGCCTGTACCCCCGAATACAAAGGGGATGACTACGGTGGTACCTAATTGAAATACCGCCCCCCCACTGCCTGCATCCCGCTCAGTCCCAGAGAAGTGGCTTTCTGTCTTGCTCCTAGGTTTTGATGGAGGGGAAACAGTACTGTACGGAGAGGTAACACTTGCATCCTGGTCGCTTTGTGACAGCTGTTGCTCTGGGGCTGTCCCTGAATGGCTTAATTACTTCCCCCAACAGCTTGTGAAGCAAAGATCATTTTTTCCACTTCATATAGAAGGAAGATGAGTCTCATGGAGACTAAGCAACTGGCCAGCAAGCATGTGGCAAAGTCTTGGACTTGGGGTGTGATCTCAAACTGGCTGACTCCAAAAGCAAGCTGGGGATGGGCTAGTTGGATGTGAGGTGCTTCTCTAGAGAGTCATGGAAGTTTTCCTTCTGTGTGGCAGCCATTAGGTTTTGTCTACTCTTAATCATTAAATGGGATTAGATTGACAGATGGAATAAAATGGGTGTAGATATAGGAGGAAGAAGGTTAGGAGCCTGGCCTAGGCTCGAGTGGGCAGGATGGAGCCAGACACCAGGGCTTGGAACAAATAAAATGTAAGAATGTGCTTCTGATCTCCTGCACTAAAAAAGTTGAATGAGGAATGAATGATACTACAAATGCTATTCCATGAGCATAGATCTAGGAGATTTTATTTTTCAAAGTACACATTGGGAATTTTTGCATGAGATCATTAAAATACTAGAGATTCTAGGATTCTTTTCAAATTTGGAAATGACTCCACTTTTGTTACACTATTTTGAAGGTTGATGCTTTTGAAATAACAATTTTGCCCACTCCCTGACTATCCTACTTGTGATTCTATTTGACTTCCTGTCTCTATAAGTTTACATGACGCAATATTCCCTGAGTTTCTCAATGCAAGCCAAATATCCGGCACCTCCATGAAGCTGGGCGATGGGGCGGGGAGTCACTGAAACCTGATGTACTCACTAGAAGGAAACACACTGAAACACAGACAGGAAGCAGTCAAGGTCACCACTGAGAAACATAAAAAGTAGGAGGGGGTTGAAGGTGAAGGAATGATTAATTTTGATTGTAAATAAGGAGATATGGCCCAGTAAGGACTAATGGGCCAGTAGACCTGGCCCATTAAGGAATAACAATAATAATGATGATACTCTGAATAATAATAGCTAACATTTACTGAGTGCTATTCATATGCTTGGCTCTATGCTTTAAATCCTTGGTGAATGGCAACATATTTAACTGTCACAGATAGGAAACCAAGTCCCTGAAAATTTAATATTGCCCAACACCTCAGTAGCCAGTGAGCTCCTCACAGGATAGATAGCCAGGCCCAAGTTCTGTCCCCTGACTGCCCTTAGTTGCTCAGAGTAAATGAGATTTTAGGTGAGAAGGAGGAGGAACAGGAGCAAATGTTTACAAGAGGAAGAGCACATGATGTGTTCAGGGAATGTTCTGGAATGAGTTCAATATGGGCATGTTGAACATTTTGTGAGAGCTGAGGATGGAGGCAAAGGAAAAGGCTAGGCCAGATAGGTCAGCAATGTCAGGTTCGAATACTTCACTGAGAATGAAAAGATATTCCTACTTTGTTTTTTCTTTTTGTGGTAATGGGGATGGAACCCAGAGCCTTGCACATGCTAGGCGAGCCTTCTCCTGCTGAGCTCCCCCAAAAGCCCCTTTAGTATTGCTCAGTGTACCCACTTCCTTGCTCCGGAAGTACCTTCTCCTTCCTTTTCCTCCTGCAGCGCCTGTCCTCTCCTAGGCTCAGCCAATCCTATCGCTAGTTCTCCTGTTCCTCATCATCTGCTCACCAGAGTTTGATCCCTGGCACCAAAAAAAAAAAAAAAAAAAAAAAAAACAAACCTTCCAGAGTCCCTGCTTTTCCTGTTGGCTGCATTTGGGTGTTTGTGTGCAAGTGCCTGAGTACAGTCAGCTCTGAACAGTTGCCCATCTCACCCATTTTGTGAATATTAAAAATGTCCTCACACCTTGCTCTGTCATCTTAGAATGGTGTGAAGCACAAGCTTGCCAGTATGTGGTGACACATGGCATAGTGCAAAGACCATGCAAACCACTTTTCATAGCCTCCACAGGATTCTTTTACTGCCTCTATCTTCTATTCTAAAACATCACATAAAGTTAAAGTATTAGAGGGATGCTTTATGGATATATGTCCTATCCATATTTTAAAGAATATGTACAGTAACTCAGTGTGGTTTTTTACTTTCTTACAAGTTTAAGTGACCAGAAATCAAATCTGTCCATTACTAAAAAACTTCTAAAATATTTTAAATAAATAAATTGTGCCTGTCTTGGATAAGTAGATTATACAGCAAGAATAGTTTTAGCAAATTGTTTCTGAGTGACTTGGAAGGATTTTGCAGAGTAGAGTCTCCAAGTTGGCAGCTGACCCCAAATTTGCAACAATCAGATGTTAACTCAGTAGACACCAAATGCCAGTGCTGGTTGAAGAGGACTGAAAGATTCAGTTAAAATAATTTAAATAATTTGTATTGAAAAAGGAACTCTGAACTCTATAACCTGGAAGTTAGACTTGAAATTTATTACATAAGCAAACAAATGCACAGTCAAACCGGTTTCCAAACTCAATACAACACAACTTTAAACAATAACCAAGTCCTCTATTTCTCTCTGTTCCATTTTCCTACAAACCTAACAATATGTTGAAAAATGAATAAGAGAATTATTTACTACTGTAACTAGCTTGTAAGTGACCCAAGGGATGATGAGATCCTCTCATGTAATGGTTCTTAAACTCCCAAGACCCTGCATTGACTCATTAAAGGAGACAGTTTGTTGTCTACTTTTTTCTATCCTGAAATTAAATTCATGCATCATATAACCTACTTATGCATTTAATTATAAAAATAATAGTACAATGCCATTGCCATGGTAGAAGGAGAGATAAAGGGATAAAGGATAATAATGTAATGTGTACTTCTAATATGTAAAGCGCATTGGCGAACATGGGGTAGTAGTCTACATATGAGGGATCCTCTGAGTGGTGCCTGCACATGTACTATGCTGGTGTGTGATTAGTGATTCAAATGCCATGCCTTCTGAATAGTAAACAATCCTTGTTAAAGTTTTGCATGCAACCAAGTAGTTTTCCTTCAATTTGCACAATATTTGCCTTCCTAGAAAATTCAAAAGTGTGTTAAAACCCTGCAAAATATACTTTGTGTTTATAAAGGAATTAAATCATTTGGCAGATAATTTTTCCAAAAGTAATTGTCTTTTTACTTTCGCAGAAAGTAAATTAACATTCGTATAGAAATTCAAGAGAGTTTTTTGTTACTGTGACAACAGACACACCCACATGTTTCTAAAGATGGGAGTGTGGTACTGTCCCCATGGGAAACTCCAAACAAGTCCCCGTGAAAGGGGGCAACTGTGTTTCAAACGTGTTGAATGGAAACTCCAAAACCATGAGCACTGGGAGGCCACTGGCACCTAAAGGAAAACAGCTTGTTAGCCTTCGGTTAAATCTTAATGCAAATGGTCTGGGAATGATTCTATCTATCCCTGTGGCATTTATACCTGTGGTCACCAAGTCATCTCTTTTTTGGAATGGATCCTCCAAGGTTAAAAAAGAGTACAATTCAATCTGAGGGTAGAAAGCTTTACTCATAGTGGAGGCTCACCCAGTGTTTGAGTGACTGGAGGTGTGTAGACATTAGATGCAGAATCTGTAGTTAGGCTGAATGTATTGAAAGGCCAGGCTCGAAGTCTGAAAGACAATAGCAATCACAGTCAGATGAATTCCAAATATTTATTTTTTTTATTTTAAAGGGGGCGAAATTAAAAACAACAAAACAGAACAAAATGGGACATAAGAAAGTATAAATTTCAAAGCTAGACAACCAGAGATCTTCACTATCTATCATATTGTCTCTTGTTTTCTTCCAAATAGTTGTCCATATCTTTGCCAGGGAGGGGAGTAATTGCTTGGTTTCCTGACGTCCCAGGTCCCAGTATGGCATGGGTCTCAGGAGACGCTGGTGTCTCCCTTTCTGGGCCGCCAAGTCCTGCCACACTCACAGCTGCTCACCAGGCAGGGGAGTAGTTGCTTCTAAAAGTTATCCTTTAGTAAGCTATTTCTTTCTGATGAATTGACCATTACATTTCCAAAGTTCTGAAATGGCCAACAGACCACAGAAAGAATTCTCTTTAGGTTCCTTCTTGAAACCAGCAGCTATAGCAATCTGCTGGCCTTGATTCAGGGCCAGGATTCCAAACATTTATACCTAACTCCCCCCCCAAAAAACCCCAGATATTCATTTAAGCTTCATACAATTAGGGCTCAGTCCTTGGCTTTAATTTAAAATCAATATAATAAGGATACATGAAGCACGCTTTTATATTTTCTGCCAAACCCACTATTGAAGAGATTGATTCTTAGATCTTTATATGTTGAGGATGTTCTGTATCTCTCTCATTTTATCAGAACCATATATGCCATCCTGAGTTTTTTCCTTGTTTTTATGTATTTGTTTTGATTTGTGTTGGCTACCATGAAGGTCAGAAATGTATCTAATACTTACACACAGTGACTGTTTTACTTCGGCTTCTTGGAGAACTCTACTTTGATTGTCCTCCATGTGCTCTTATTATATGTCATATCATATTTGCTTAAGAAATAGGATAGGGTATAAATGCGTGTCCATCAAGTCACTAATCTTAAGCACCTGGAACAATGCCTGACGCTTGGATGGTGCTCGATAAACTTTTACTGAGTGATCAGATGAAAGGATCCTGGCCAACAAACCAATTTCAGTTTCATGTAACTAGAAGCGAATGACCACGAGGGGGCGCTGAGCTCCCACTTCTCCTTGAGAAGAACCTTTCCCAAGGCTTTGCCCCTGGTGGCACAGAGAGGTGCCAGTCTCTAGGGCAGAGCCCAGAACCCCGGTTGCTTTGCGGTTTCGCGCCAGCTAGATAGGAAGCTGCTGGAGAGCCGGCACTTGAGGGTCGTGCACGGGAGACTGGAACCCAAGTGGTCCTCCTCATAGGCTGGGTTTGCCCACTCAGGCAACCTCTGTGATTGAGGTGAGCGATGTATTTTAACTTCATCTCACAGTAAACAAACTGGCAGACATGGGCTCTGTGAAGCTGATAGTCACTAGCCTGTGGCCCAAGAATTGAATGGGGGAAAATACATCTTTATTTTCATTCATATTTATTTAGTATTTAGCATTTCCTTAAATTATCACTATAGGCAACATATCATGGTAGACTGACTCAACAGGACCTGTAACTTGGTCTCCAGTAGAAATCACAGATATTTCCACACTACATTAAATGTTGTAGATACAGCATCTTAAAATATTTCTACACCCATCACCACTTTGAAATTATTGCTGGGTCTATGGTCATATCACCCTAAATGTGTCTGATTTCATCTGAAATTATGGTTGGTAGGTATTAGAGCACTCCTAGGTCTTACAATTTCAAGCATGAAAAAATATACATTACTACTGTGATACAATTAAAAATATATCTGCATAATGTTTCCTTTGTAACCCAATGTATTTCATTTTATGCATTTAAACATAAAAATTTCACCAGGCTACCAAAGATTAAGAGCTTTTGGTTACAGAGAATATCTTACAACTCTATTAATCTCTTATTCATGGATTTGCTATGGATCATAATCTAATGTGGACCCTCCTGGAGCCTGGCAAAGAAGTTTAGCTTCTAGAACATCAGAAGGATATCTTTTGCTGTGGGATTCACATAGATTTGTTATCAAAAATGGCACTGTAGGAAGAATATTCAGTTCATTGTCCACATTCTCTTGGTAGAAAGATGTATGCAAAAGCTTTCAGCTTGTGCAAGCAGAAACAAGGCCTGATGCTTAATGGAGCCCATGAAAATGATCACAGCTTATAAATAATTGATAGATTGAGGTTCTGATGTCACTTTATACTTTCCAAATTGATTATGGTTGTTTTGGTGTGTGGTCCTGGGGACTGAACCCAGGGTCTTCACACTGATCAGCATCCCCAGCACACAGGCACCCTTTTTAAAATTTTGCGATGGCTCTCACTAAGTTACTCAGGCTGGCCTTGAACTGCTGATTGGCCTGCCTCACCCTCCCAGAGTGCTGGAATTATAGGTGTGTGCCACCACACCTGACTTGATTTCATTTTTTTTCTTTTTTAGTTTTGACATTACTTGTAAAAATAATAGCTAGCAGTGGAGAGTATCATTTCTCTAATGTATTTTCAATTACAGTGATGCAGTCAGTCATGTCCACATAATGATGTTTCAGCCAACAATGGGCTGCATAACAGCTTAATGATCCCATAAGATTATAAGCTCTTTGCACATCACTCTTGTGTTTGTGGTGATGCCAGTGTAACCCCCCCTACTGTGATGCCAGTCATAGAAAAATGTAGCACCTACAATTGTGTATAGTTTATAATACTTACTAATAATATTTGCTGATTTATGCACTTACTGTACTATACTTTTAATCGTTATTTTAGAGTGTTTTACTTATTTTTGCAAAGCTTACTATAAAACCTGTCATATTACTCTGGCAGCAGGCTTATCCATGTCTTTTTTTGGTGTGTGCTCAAATGGGACCCAGGGCCTTCTTGCTGAATGACATTCCCAGCCGTTTTGTATTTTTTATTTTAGGACAGGGTCTCACTGAGTTGCCCAGCCTGGGTCTGAACTTGTGATCTTCTGGTCTCAGTGTCCCAGAGTACTGCATCTTTGGATTGCACCATTTTTCTCTTGCGGCTGATCTGGTCTCATGTTGTGTTCAGCACCACACCGGGAGAAATAGGCGAGGCCGTACACACACTGTCTAGATTGCCTAGGTTTGTGGCCTTAGGTTGGTGAACTCGATGGTGCACAGTGGTGAAATCAGCTAATGATGCTTTCTCAGAACTTACCCCATCACTAAGTGACATACGATTGATTGTATGTTACACATAGATCTTCATACCCTGACCTTCTGAAGATACAGAATTCACATTAGGAAAAATCCAAGTGTGAAACTTCTCAATGTAGTAAGTCTTTTTTTTTTTTAATTTGATTTTAAGAGAGCAAGAAAAGTAAATTTTAAAAAGGTGTAGTAAGTCATACAATTAAATTAAAAAAAAATTTTTTTGGTACCGGGGATCAAACTCACAACCTTGTGATTGCAAGGCAGGCGCTTATGCCACTGAGCTAAATCCCCAGCCCTAAATTTAAAATCTTATATTGTCACTGCAGCAGGAAATGCACATTTTATTGTAGAAACTTTTGTCTTTCTTTTGAAGTAACGCTGCAGAGATACTCAAACTAGGAAGGATGACTCTGCGTTTTCTTGTCTTTTCCACAGGTATTGAACCAACTGGCCCTTTGATTGTCATTTCTGCTGACCTGGAAACACTTTACAGGGAGATTAGCTTCCATAAGTCATTTATTTCCTTCTTACTGCTATTTGTAAACTTCCTCAGGTTGGGGATTATTCTGCTTTGCAGAAATTATCTGCTTGGAACCATGCATAATTTATAACAATCTCTGGCAAAACCTCAGAAAAAAGATATGCTCTTGTCTCAAGCGGATGTCTGAGGCTGTGGCAAAACCCAGTGAAAACACTCCCAGGCGCCAGTGGCTCCACCAGAGGGACGGCCTCTGGAAGCCGTCTTCTCCAAGGACTATGACCCAGTTAGGAAAGAGAAAGGAGCTCCAAGCAGAGCACAGGCGACAGTGAAATCAGAGAGGGGCTCTTTAAAGAACACAGCTGGACTCTGGTGCACGCTGGCCTGCTGGACCGTGAAAAGCTTCCAACTTGGATCCAAGCAAAGGGACAGGAAATGGCCCATGAAGTGAATCTGGATTCCCTCAAGGAGTTAGAGCGGGAAGTCATCCTGCAGGTCCTCTACCGAGATCGGGCTGTGCGAAGCGTAGAGGAGGAAAGGATACGGTAAGCTGCCCTGCTAATGTGTGCAGGTCTTTGGGGACTTGGGGTTCCCGCAGCCTGCTCGGAACTTGGCTAATTGGTGCTTGCTTACTTGTGCTGGTCACCCACTGCTGGGCTTCAGACTAAGAAGTCTGTGGGGTAGGCTTGTGAGTGGGGATAGCTTTGTTATTGACCTGAACCTAGTCGTGGGAATGGAAAAAGAGAGGCTGCCCTCATTCCTCACTTCAGATGCTGCCTTTTGTAACGCTTGCTGCCCATCTGCTCTTCCATTTGCCTACTTTATGGAATGAATTCAAGCAGCACTTTCAGGCTTCTGGTTCCTCCCCCAAGGGGAAGACCGTGGGTTTAGAGTTTTTCTACGTATTTTTGGTTGCACCTGAAGACACAAAGAAAACAGCTTAGAAACAGCAGATCTGATGGAATCCGTCGCTGCCTTTCTACTTTGCTTGTTTTTGCTTCCTCCTTGGCTTTGAGGAAAGAGGGAGCACAAAACATGAACCTGCTTAGCCTGTTCCCTGACTGCTCTATCAATAGGGAGTTTCTTTCCCAAATTGGACAAGCAGTGCGACGTGAATTAACACAGCTGTGCCAGGTGGTATCGGAGCTGTCCATTGTTAGTTGTCGAGATCCTTCTTTAAGTCCAGTTTATTGGTTATTTGCAATGTTTACAGAGGATATGAGGTATAGAAAATGAGTGTATCTGCCTGGGGGTGTAGTGCAGCAGTAAAGTGTGTAACTGGCATGGGCAAGGCCCTGAGTTTACTCCCCAGCACCTCCTCCCTCAAGCCAGTGAATTTTGTGGTTTGGTTTGCTTTCTAATGGCAGAACTCTTGAAAAACCTGCCAAGAATACACAGTGTAAAACTTTGTGCCATCCAGGTGTGGTGGCACAGGCCTGTGATTCTAGCACTTGGGAGCCTGAGGTAGGAGAATCGCTGTGAATTCCAGGCCAACTTAATTATAAAATGAGATCCTGTCTCCAAAAATAAAATCAAATAAAACAAACCTTTGTACAAACAAGTGCTTGAGGAAAAAGGGAAATTTTCTGATTGACTGGAAGGTATAATACTCTTTCTTTCCATCCTCCCTTGTTATTTCAGGGCTCTCAGAGTGTACTAGTAAAATTTGCCCATTAGAAACTATAACACACTGACAAAAATGCAATTTCCCCTAGTGATTCAAGATCTTTCAGTGACTTGAAGACATTGTGTTGAATATTATTGGTAATGTGGACACTGGGATAAGGGAAATTTGTTTCAAAGTTATTGTTTCCAGAGAAAATTTTTTTAAAAGTTGGATTGTAAAGTATCTTTCTGGTGTGATCATTTTCCTTGGCATTAGCTTATCTCTTCTGAAAGCAATGGAGATATTTCATTTAGGAGTGCAGTGAATAATGATGCCTTTTAGGGTCCAATACAATGTTCCTTTGTACCACAGCCAAGGTATTGCCTAGAGGATTTAGGAGCTAGAAGGGCACTGACCTCCCATTAAAAGAAAAAAAAAGTAGCAAAAGCAAAGCACCAGTGATATAATTTTACTGTGTAATTTACCACAATAGCAGGAAATATGCCACATTTTATATTTATAGATTTTCCTATGCCTTTATATTAAAAAGGGCACCTTTTATTGTATGTGCTCCTTTTTTACTGGTGACTGAACCCAGGCCCTTTACACTGGGCTATATTCCCAGCCCTTTGTTGAGAGAGTGTTTCCCTAAATTGCCCAGACTGAGGTTGAACTTGCAATGCTCCTGCCTCAGCCTCCAGAAACACTGCAGTGTGTTTCCATGCCCAGCTGGGTGCCCTTTTTTGTGTCCTTCCCTCTTCTTTCACTGTTCTTGAGCACAGAAAGATCTGGGCCGAGCATGCTGCTTACGCTTTGCTGTGTGATGCTCTTGGGCACCTGTGAGGTAAGTCCGTCTCCTGCTTCACAATTGAGAAGCTGCCAAGCCCCGGCTCATGCCGCCACGCTGGAGCCCAGGGGAGTCAGTGCCAGGAGCCCATGCCCTTGCCACTCGCAGTTCAGTCGAGGCTCTCTCTCCCCTGAGGTCTGGCCGCTGCTGTTCCACCCAATCGTATCTTATTTGATTCCTTGGTCTGCAGGAAACTGAAGACGCACCTGCAGCATCTCCGGTGGCGAGGGGCGAAAGGCCCCAGCCGTGAGTACAAGGACAAGTGCTGTGCGCGCTGCCAGCGGGCGCTGGGGCTGCTGCTGAACCGGGGCGCCGTGTGCCAGGGCTGCAGCCACCGCGTGTGCTCCGAGTGCCGCGTGTACCTGCGCAGGACCTGTGCCTGGAGGTGCACCATGTGCTTTGAGGACAGGTGAGCATGGCTGGGCCCGGGGTTCCTCCTCTGAGTCAGGGGCCAAGGGGGTCCCAAAAAGACCCTCGAGAGGGAGCACTGGCTCCTCACTCCAACCTGTAGACACCTCCACGGTGCCCCAGGCAATGCTTCCTCTAATTCAAAACCAGTGTTATTATTTACAAAGTGTTTTAGCTTATGAAAGTTTGTCATGGCTAGTGATGAGGTAAGCCAGAAGGTTAAGACGTGTTTGAATTTACTGACCTGCGCCTTAGACTCCCGAGAGCCTTCTTTCTGTCCTTCGGTAAAAGCTGGGTTCACGATGACACGGGAAACATGAGAGGGAGCCTGTTTCAGTGAGGGCTTTTCTGTTTGCCTGTTTGTTTGTTTACCAGTCCTGGGGTTTGACCCCAGGACCCTCACACTGTATTCCATCTCAGCCCTCTCTGATTACTACTTCATTTCGAGACAGGACCTCACTAAATCAGTAAGTGCCAAGGCTGAGCTGGAACTTGTGAGCCTCCTGCCTCGGCCTCCCAGGATGCTGGGATTACAGCTGTGCACCACCACACCTGGCCAGTGAGGGCTTTTGAAACACGACCTTTCTAAAGGAGGCAAGCTGGCCTCTGTGTCACAGTCAGATGAAGAAATGGATTTGCTTCCTGTTGCTAGTACACTAAATCTACCTTATTTTATCTTTTGATGGTGCATTTTTAAAGATCTTCAGACACAAAATCAGCACTTTTGAGCTCTTTTGAAAATAATAAAGATAACATATCAGACTTGGATTTCATTGTTTAAAGCAAACACAAGCTGGTCGTGGCTTCCTTGAAAACACAAGAGGGGAGTTTCTGTTGGCCGGGGAGAAGGCGTGCACAAGGATGTCACAGAACTCACAAGAAGGGATGACTGCGAGGCAGGCGTGAACCTCGGCAGTAATCAGACGCTGAGATCTGGAAACAACTTCTCAGTAGTGCTGCAGGTGTGCAGGCAGCCAGGCCAGGTCGTGAGCAGTGTTCGTGCAGTGCGGGTCTGGTGGCTCTAACCCAGGAGGGCTCCTAGACACTAATCTACTTAATTTCCTGTTCCTTCTCAAGGCTCACTATATTTCAGTCACTGGGTCCCAGACAGAAGTGGTTCGACCTGATCGCTTCGCTCTGGAACTGTGCGCCTCCCTTTCTGTAGCACTGAGCTGCCCTGTTTCTTCAGTTTGCTGGAACTGATGTCTTTCAGGTGTTTCTCAGCTTGAGCATGTAAACCAAAGCAGGACTGTGAGCTGCCCTAGCCACACAGGCATTAAGGACGGCCTGGGCTCTTGAGAGAGCAGATAAAGATTCCAAAGCAACTCTATAAAGGTCTGAAGACCTCCATTTTGGTCAACCACATATATTGGAAGTCTGCTGAACAACCTTACCTGATAAGGTGTTAAATTCTGTAGCAGTTTGTCTTCTAATAGTTAACTGTAAACTAAAAATCAGAATAGGACAGGAGTTGGGCAATCTCCCAAGAAGCTGACCGTGTTGAAACCTCCACACTCTGGGGCATTGTGCCCGGGCAGTGTAACTTGACCCTCAAAGTACATAAAGTGTTATTTCTAGAACCAAAGCTTCCTTATTCTGAAATAAGGATGTTTTTCAAAATACCTAAGGTAATTGCATTAACCCGACTGAATTAACACAGGAAGTTGTGTAGGGAGAGAGCTCAGAGTAGTTTATGCTTTCTCTCCTTCGCCCTTACACCCTTTCTCCACAGCCCTTGTCCTCTGTGGGCCACTATTCTACTTCAGAACCCATGTAAAGATGAGGCCTCATAAAATCTAGACATTCCTCACTGTCTCACACACAGAAACCCAGGAAAGGGTTTTTTAACTCCACTCGCTTTTTTCCTCCTGGTTCTCCCTTAGCTGGAGGCACCTCCCTCCCTCAGGAAGAAGTAGTTATGGCAACAGGGGAGTGGACTCCTAAATCCAAGACAAGCAGACCTGTAGGGTCTGTAGAGATTAAAAATACAAACAGATCATCTTGCAGATTGCTAAAGTCTGTGGAATGAGGCAGCTAGGGCTATGTGCAAGGCCCAGTAATGGTTCACCAGGAGGCTTCTGCCTTTAGGGGAAACTCTCCCCTAGAGAACCACTCAGCAGGGCCCAGAGGATTAGGGGAGGAAGACCAGGAGGTGAAATTGATTCAAAGTGACAGCCAGCCCTTCTGTAACTGGAACTTTTAAAATTTTAAATCTTCAAACATTACTAAGGAGGTAGCCACAGCCATCCTCAGTTTACAGAGAAGAAATGGAGGCTGAAATGTACAATAGTGAAGGAGATCCTAGTCTTAGCCCAGGCCCCCACTTAATCCCCACCCTGGCTGCCTGCTGGGGGATTTCCCACAGAGGAGAGATGTAACAGCCACTCAAAAGCATCTTTCGTCCCAGGGAGCGGGAACTGGAGGGCTCCACATGCTCTTTGTTCCTTGAAAGCCATCCCAGATGTGTGTTGTCACCTTGCAGGTGGACTCGGGAAGCAATGAGAACATGGTTGCAGTGACTATAGAGTGAGGAGGCGGAGGCAGTCGTGATGGGGAGTGTGCGAGGTGGTTCCAGAAGGCAGACAGAACTTGATTCAGAGCACAAGAGAGAGGGAAGAGTGAAAAATAGGCCTGGCCATAAAGATGGCTTTGCAAGTGAAACTGGATTGTAAGGTATCAGAAAATCCAAGGGTAGAGAGAAGCAATAGAAAGAACTCAGTAAACAGAGACCAGGTGGAAAAGACTTGGAGGAAGAAAGCTGGTTGAGAGCTGCTTTCTGCAACAGTTGTGGTCTTCATCAGAGGCCAGTCAGAAAAGAGTGATTTCAACGAGAAGGGGGTGGCTTCCAATCAGAATAGCTGCTTGGGGAAAAGAAGGATGAGGGAGAGATTACTGTAATTTATCCATGCCTTTTGACTGATGTTTCCCCCTTGAAAATGCTGACAGTTTCTGTGGTGAAATGGTTCATGGTAAGTAACAACTATGTTCAGATGTCAAGGAGATTAAACTTTATGTTGTGCGTTGTAGTCTCATTAAGGAAACTGAGCTCAGTGGCTTAAATTTGCATTGATCCCTCCGCCCCACTGTAACGTGATATACCATGCAGTGTCGTGAAATTCCACAAGAAACCTGTTCATGTCTTTAAAGCAGATTGTTGAGTTACTCTTGTCTGAGACTGTCTTCCTTTGAATATTGGTCTTTTCCCCTCTTGCTTTGTAATTGACTGTGACCACAGCAGATCATTTATTCTTCAGATGTTTGTGGGTACGCTCCCTCTGTTTCATTAGGAATGTTTTTTGTTGGTGGATTTTGCCATTTGATTTTGGAACCTAGGGTCTCACAAACACTAGGCAAGTGCCCTACTCCAGTGAGCTAAACTCCCAGCCCCAGACTTTTTGTTTTTCACTAGAGACACTGTTGGTAGCGAGGATAGTTTGGACTGAATAGGTTCAAAATCTGTTGCTTGAGGAATTCTGTAAGTTGACAAATATCTTAAACTGTGCAGCAGAACTTAGTAAACCAATTAGAACAGAGATGTTTGTTTCACATTGCAGCAGGTGTTACTGTTGATTTCAGGGTGCAGATTCTCTTGCACTGCTCAGCTGGCTGTGCATCACACCTGATGCCAGTGGAGAGAAGCCAAAGTGTGTTCAGTTGAAAATTGACCCAGACTTTGGCATTTTATTATCACATTCTCAGTTCTCCGATTGAATCTTGAATTATTGCTGCAAAACAGCAATGATGTAAGATTTTGGAGTTTATTAAAAGAGATTTTATTTGGTCCAAATATTTTTAGATTAGGATTTGGGTGTAAGTATATTGTTACCAAATGACCCATTATATTTTCAACATTTCATAAGGTAATTTTTACTGAAAAACAAGTGTGTCAATGAAGGTTTTATAACCATTAGGTTATCTGTTTTAAATAAAATTTCCCAGAGTTTATAAAATGTAATCCTAAAACTTTCAGACTACACCCAGTATTTTCACAGTTCTAACTTTTGAGAAGATACTGAATCACCATTTTAAGCCCACAAATGTAGGTAATGAATGTGTGAGAACAAATGGTCCTCACTCCCTGTGGATTTCCTCTGTTCAAGTGAGTAAAAGGTCAAACTCTCTAAAAGAGGGAAAAGGTGTTGAGTGCCAGGTGTGGTGTCAGAGATTTGCCCAAGGAGTGCTGCTAAGGTTAAAATGAGATTCCTACACTGCCTGTTTTCTCTTTCAAACTTGATTTCTTTTTTTTTTTTTTTTTCCTAATTTGATGTTTACCATTACTGGTAGAAATTGCTTATAGATTTTTGTTTCTGTTTCTGTTTTGTTCTTGTGCAGTGCTGGGGATCAAGTGCATGGCTGCCCATGTGCTAGGCAAGTGCTATACCACTGAGCCGCCCCCTGGCCCCATGTATTCAGCATGAAAAAGTTTATTTTTATATAGATAAGTTAAAATGTTTTGTAAAATATTTCACATAGTCATACCTTTATAAATTTTCCAGAGGTTAGCACTAAAATGAATCTCATCAAGGAAAAGCCTTTTCTTTGATAAACAGTTTGAATTAGCAATGGTATCTATTTTAATACTTCCAGTAGAGCTTGGCTGTTTCATATGGAGTACATACGGTGTTTTCTACAGAAATGGGATAGGTGGCAATTCTATATAAGACATGACATTCTTGTCTATATAGCAAGTGGAATCAAGGGTTGTACATATTTAAAACCTTATGACATCAAAACATAAATTTATGGAACACTTTTTTGGGGAAAAAACTTTTGTGCTTTTTAATGATCATGCTTTTTATACTACTATGTGTTCTTGCTGAAAGTTAGATTTATCAAGAGGTCAGCATTTGATTAGTCATGGCAAATCCTATCTTTAAAGCTTTTTGAGAATTAGTAAACTTTCTTTCTTTTTCTTTTTCTTTTTCTTTTTTGAGACAGAGTGTCACTGTGTAGCCCAAACTGGCCTCAAACTTGCAGTGATCCTCCTGCCTCAGCCTCCCAAATACTGGGTTTAAAGGTGTGTATCACCATGAACTTTTGTTTCATTATGTTTATTGTTCACACTCTAAATTATCTCTGATTTAGTAAACCCTACAAGGGAGGGCAGCCTCAAGACCCACTCCTACTGGGCTGATTCGTTGCATGGTAGCCAAGGGCTAGCACTCAGGACCGTTGTGGGCTAGCATTAAGGCAGATGGGGGATATTGGACAGGCTGGTTTTTCTTTAAAGTCACACTTTCATAACAATTTCTACAACAGTATACCGGTTTCCATGGGCTATTGATCCATACCAAATATGTCATGTGTCATTTATTGGTTTGATTGATTTCAGGTGATTCCACTCCGCTACAGCATTACTGCAGATATTTCAAATCACATTAATTGGCCCCTTTTCCGTTGGAAAAAAGATCTGCCCACAAGTTTCTGCCCATTGGGAAAGATCAGTTTTCTTCTTCTGTAATCACTCCACTTTGTGAGTTGCTTGGATAGTGATGGGATTAGATTTTGGAATATCTTCCTCAGATTCAAATTTACACTTAATGCACTTTAGGAGCTAACGAAGTGCTCCCTTGGAAGCAGAGGACGTGGTTGTGCCCGGTTCTGCTGCATGGTCCTTTACCTGTACGAGCAATGCTTTTGTAACTATGCTTGTGAAGTCAACTGATAAGAAACCAGTGGTCCTTTTTCCTTTTTAAAATTGTAAAAATAATTATAACCAAGGACGGAAACTGTTGACTTGAGTTCCCAAAGCCTGTCTTATTGTTCCCCTTTCTGGCATTATTACTTTGTTCAATTTCAAAAGTGTTTTTTGGTTCTATAAGAGAACTATGGTAAGTATGTTACTTTTATGTTGGGAAAGGGACAAGATGTAACTTAACATACACTCAAACCTGATAAAGGCATAAGAATTTATTTGAAATTTTATTTAGGAACAAGTATTTAAAATTTGGGCCTTCTAAATGCTGACAGACCCTAAAACCAAGCACCTTAGAAAAATCTAACTGAATAAAATGAAAATACTACTTGGGAGCAGCTTAATAACACTGCTACTACAGTGTTAAATACAGCAGTTCTCCTGGCAGCAGCATTCACAATAGCCAGTGTCTGTCAACAGATGAAAAACCAAATACAGGGTGCACCTATAATGGAAGATGCAGATGTAAAAAAAAGAAATTCTGATCCATGCAACAACATGGATGAACCAAAAGGACTGGTGAAATAAGCCAGTCACAGAAAGGCAAATATTGTGTTATTCTAACTATCTGAGGCACCCAGAGTAGGTGAATTCACAGAGAAAGAAAGTAAAATGGTGGTTACCAGGGACCAGGAGGGGAGACAAAGGGGAGTAATGTTTCATAGAAATGGGGTTTCGGTTTGGAAAGATGAAGTACTTCTGGAGATGGTGGTGGTGATGGTTGTACAACAGTTTGAAAGCATATAATGCCATGGATATGAATAGATGGGCTGATTCTCACATCACCGATTCCATTACTCATGCAGAATGCAGCTGAGAACTGTGCAGCCTGTCTCTCCCTTTAGAATTAGAGGTGAGCATTCATCTCTTGGTGTGATGGCTCTACACCTGAGGGGCAAAGGAATTACTTTTTAAAAATTTTGTCCAAATATGTATTTTCTGATAAGGCTTATATATATATATATATATACATACATATACATATATATACGTATATATATACATGTATATATATAGTTTTTTTATGGTTTGGTTTGGTTTGGTTTTGTACCAGGCATTGAACTCAGGATCTTGGGCTTGCCAAGCACGCACTTATTGCACTGAGCTATATTCCAGGGTTGAGATTTGTTAAATGTATAATAAAGTCCATGAGTTTTGTACAGTCAAAAATGATGGTTCTGAGATTTTTAGCTTGAGAGATGGATATGGTTCTGGGAAGAAAGTGAATTCTGTTTTGGACCTGTGAAGTTTACTGTGACTGCACAATAGCTGGGTACATTTGGGAAACAGAGAAGGCTGGGGAACATAGAAGGGAAAGAGGTGGGATTTAGGGTCAGATCTGGAAAGTTGCAAGAAGGTGGTCTCCAGTTCTATCCTGAGTTAGGGAGAGATGGAGAGTGAGTGGGACAAAGGAAAGCTGAGATAAGGAGGCTTCATTCTGTAATGTTGAATTTTAGAGCCATGAATGCTAATAAAAATCTTTTTATCCAGTGAATTAATAGAGGCAATTGTTTGGCCAGGAGATGCCTGGAAACTTTAAAACACAACATGGGAGAGTGGAAAAAGGAATCCATGGCTTTCCTAACCCCAACCCAAGGAACCCTAACCCTACTCTGGGGAAGGTAGGTCAGGCATTAAATAGCAGTGGTGTTTGTAAATGGGGAGAGCTGACGGCTTGTGAAGGAAAGATGTGGACAAGCAGATGTTTGAGAGCTTCCTGACCATTTACTGGCTGTAGATATCTACACTGGGGTGTGGTTCTGGAGATCACGATAAAACACCAACGGTGCACATGTGACCCTTCACAGTGGTTTCATTGGTATAAGTCTCAGTGCCATTTCAGTGAGAATGTTGGTAATAATTTCTTTCATTTGCCAATCATTTTGAAATATCTAAATTCTTAGTTATCAGTTTTTAGGTTTTATGGTGTCTCCTTCCAGAGTCATTTTTGTTTCCTGCTAGTTTTATACTTACATATACCACATGCAGCCAACTCTACATTTTAACCAACTCCTTACTGCCCATCTTTTGTGATCACTCCTATTTCCAATTTGCAAGTTCTTCATTGTATCATTTTTAAATCATCTGAAGTGCCTCCTGAAGAAAAAAAAAATTTTTTTTCTCCCAGAAGATCATCTGGATGTTGTTTTCTAAGCCACTACATAGTTCAGAGCGCTTTCCATTGGTTTTTTCCCTCAAGAGCAATCACCTCATTGGCTTTGAAAATCCTGGGTTACCATCTTCAAGAAATCCAGTAAATGCTTCCTTATTGTTTTTTGAATTTAATATTATAGAGACATCTGAAGCTAATTTTATTTGTCACCTGTTATGCACCAGGACTCTCCCAATCCTTGTAATTAGCACAGTTTTTAATGTGCATATTGAAATAAGTCTCTCCACACTGATTTTTATGGCTAAGAAATCTTATTTCAAGATAATTATTCAGCACCTTGTGTTTGCTTGTTTTTTAACCTGGTAACTTTTTTTTCAATTAGATCTGATTATTGTAATTTTTCTGTTATGCCACTTGCACTGACTTTTAGTGAATTGGGTGGCCTCACCCTCCTCTGTCAGGTTCTCCCTCAGCATTCTGTGCCTTTTCCTTTCTTGTCCTCAGGCTCACTTTGAACTCCAGCTCTGCCCTTTGCTGGCATTAAAGCAGCTCACTCTGCTTGGGGATTGTTAGGTTTCTAAATCTTTCCATATTCTGTCCCAGGTCTCTTCCCTCTGGCTTGGAATTTCCTCATATCTTTCTGGTTCTCCACAGAGGCGGCTCTGCCATGCTTTTAAAGACTGACTCCTTCTGGAAAGCTCCCCCTGGCTGCCACAGTGGTGCACTCAGCAGCCATTTCCCTGGTCTGGCCAGCTCAGCTGTGTTTATCCTGCCTGTGGCCTTTGCCTGATGCTCATGGCTGTGCCCTCAGACCTACTGGTCTGCTGGGGGAGGGTAGGTGGTTGCATGGTGTCTAGCCCCGTGTTTACAGTTGTGGCTTTAAACCCAGACAGTTCTGTCAGGCCACAGTAGAATCTCTCTGGCTTCTTGGAGTAATTAGATGCAACAAACCAGGAGTCACTGTCTCAATCTTGTGATCAACCAACCACAGACAGCCCAGTGCCCTATGTTTAGCCTGCACAATATTTCACATTTATCCTTTTAATATCTGAAAATGGGCAGTGGTTTCCCTAGCATTTCCACCCTTCCCTGCCACCATGCACCCGACCCTGCCTCCCACGTCGTTCCTGCTCAGTGTCTGAGTGCGTGGTCCCGCCCTGCCCATTTCAGGGGTGCAGCACATACTCAGTTTCGATGCACAAAGTTGTGGGCTCTGCCCATTTATTCCCATCCCACTCCTTCATCTTCAGGTGCCTAGCAGAAATGGGACTGTTCCTTCACGCACCAACTCTCTTGTCTTCATCATCAGCCCTTGGGCTGTGACTGTGGCAACATGTTCCCTGCCTTCTAAGGTTGAGAAACGGACAGTTAATAATGTTCTGCATAATGTGTTGTAGCAACTTGATAAAATCTTTTTTTATCTTCATCTTGATTCTTTGACTTCTCTCATAGTTGCCTAAGATTTAATCACAATGATCAGTCTTTTTTTGTAAAAATATTGCAATCATATCAGCTGAGCTTAGAAAAAAGCCTACCATTTAACTTTGTAAATTTTCCTAGATGTACGCCTCTTTGAAGTTCAGCAGTTTTCATCCGCCTGCCTGTCCAGGCAGAGAATTACCCAGCAATTGGATAAACTAACACAAAGAAGTTAGGGTCCTCTGTTTTACAATACTCACCTTCTTTATTTGGGGTTTTTGCAGCTCGCGTGTCTGATGAGCCACCAGGGCTCTCTTGAGGACTCTCTTGAGGCTTCCTTGTCCTCAGGACACTGGTCAGAAAGCAGATCCGCCTTGTGCTTTTTCAGGCTTTCAGAGATCCTGAGTATGTGAACCAATTTCTCATCTCTTATCACCTGAATGGTGAAAATACCTTAAGTGACTCTGGGGACATAATTCACTTTTCTTGGAGCATAACGTGTAGATGCAATAGCTTAACCACCTGCAGATGCAAATAAATTGAGTGCAAAATGTAAATGCATCTCAACATCCTGTTTGGCTCAGAATAATGAGGCCAAAATATTATTGCTAGGGTTCTTCATTTACCTTATTGAATATTTGTATGTGAGAATTTACAAAGTGCTAGTCAGTATTCTTTTTGTTTCGTTAATGAAATGACAGCATTAGCAGAGCTCAAGACCATGATCATTGATGCTGAAGCCTTCAGGTGCTTCTTAAGCGCTGTGTACTGGGGGCTCAGATGGATTTGTAATTCCAGCGATCCTTCTGCAAGGAGCTGCGTGGGTCAGGGCAGGTCTCCTGACTCCCCATCTCCTGCTCTCACAACCACCCCACACTTTTGCTTTTTGAGGAACATTTATAAGTTGACTGAAAAAGTTTAGAGAAGCAAGTCATAGTTTAAGAAATTTAAAAGCTTTCATCTACTGCTGAGCTTATCAAGTGTTCCAAGGAGCTTTCAAACCCTGATTGTGATCTAATCAGCTAGGAAGAAGTGCTAAATGCTTCCTTTGGTTACTGTGAGTCATGCTATCCTGTGTTAGCTCTATGGAGGGCAGACACTGCAGAATCTGTTTGCTTCTGTTGGCAACAATAAGACAAACAGTCCTCTTTTTAAAGCCTGAGATTAGATGTAACAAGGGAGTTGTTATAAAAGGTGTCTTGGAGTAATTAGCTTATGTAACAGCTGATTATACAGGAGAGGAGAGAGACCTAGCTCAAATCTAGCATTCGAAGGAAACTGCCTCTAGTGCAAAAAGCAGTGGTCTGCATGTGGTTTGGGACGCTGGTATTTTCATCCTCCCATTCTTTAGTCACAGATAAACTCAACAGACCCTTGTGTCTATACCTAAATCTCTGTGTGCCAAATTAGTCCCTGCTTAAACGCACAAGGACTCAGCTGAGTTGAGATGATCAGGTGATTAATTAGATAATTGCCACTAGGTGACTGGTGCTTTTGTTTATTTGCCTCTGAAATCAGTGGGGGGGGTCTTTCACTTACAGGTGTTTGCAGTGGTGGTTGCTTGGGTGTACCCCTTCCACCCCTTCCCCTGAACTGCCATCTTTTATACTTGTGCATCTGTGTGTGTGTGCTTATTTGTCAATGTGGGCCTGTCTCTGGGCCTGACCTGAATAGGGAAGGGGCTCAGATGTGAGGGGATTGGGTGACATGGGTAATGGGATGGAGAGTGAGAGGGTCCATTGGCTAGCATGGGTCCTTGCTTTTACTAATGATGGAAATTAGAACTAAAGCCTGAATCTTCAGGAAAAAAAACTTTAATTGGAAAGCATGAGATGGTGGTGACTTTAACTGGAGGAGCTGATAAGCATCAAGCTGGTCCTTAACAAAGGAGGTAAGAGCAAATAGAAAAAGGACCGGAGCTTGAGTCACCGGAGGGGCACACTCTGGTGGAGGGGAGCAGACTGTCCCCTCAGGAAAGCAGGACCCCAGCTTTTTTTTTTTTTTTTTTTTTGGTACTGGGGATCGAATTCACAACCTTACGCTTGCCAGGCAGGTGCTTATGCCACTGAGCTAAATCTCTGGCTTTTTAAAAAAAAATTAATTATTATTATTTTTTTTGGTACCTGGGATTGAACTCACAACCTCACACTTGCCAGCGCTTATGCCACTGAGCCAAATCCCCGGCCAGGACGCCAGCTTTTAAGGATTAGCCAAAGTGGCCAGCATCTGGTGAATCATTATCTCCATCCTGGTTCCTGTCTTGTGTGGCAATTCTGTTCCCAGGAAAGAATCCTCACGACTTGAGGGATAATTTTAGTCACCTGAGGCTCTGCTGGAGTCCAAAATGACCTTAGATTTAGGGGACTGGAAATTCTGGGAGTAGCCCGAATGTCTTTGTAAATCTAGGGTCTTGGTATCCATGGTCTCAAAGGGTAATGAAATAAGTAAATTTAGGGCTAATAAGCCTTGTTTTGCCAACTTTTAGATGGACATTCCCTAAATTGCTAGCATGCCTATCTGCAAAACTGAGGCTTTGACTGGGAGTTTTACAAAATGAAGGTCAAGCTTTGTTCTACTCTTAGTTATCTATTGGGTATTTGTAGACCCAAGTGAAGTCTTAGTTCTTAGCAAAAACCACTTTTAAGTCCCTATCTTGGGAGAAAACACAAATCATGCTTTTAATGAGTAACTGGTTAAGGGCCCTGGAGTTAGATAGTCCTTTGTCCCTGTGGTGGCCTCTGACTATGTCAGTTTATGTCCTGTAGATTAGTTCAAATGTATAGCTGGCACCAGAAAAAAAATTTGAAGACATAATGGGGACTTGTCAACTAAAGGCCTTCTATTTTTCTTTTCTTTTCTTTTTGTGGTAGTTCAGGTAGGCCTCCAACTCACTGTGTAGTCCAGGCTGACCTTGAACTCATGGAATTGAACTCAAGATCTTGCACTTGCCAGGCAGGTGCTTATACCACTGAGCTATATCCCCAGCCTTGAGGCCTTCTTTTTCTTGTCCACCTCACCTACTATTAGATCTGTCCATATTAGCTGTGCTGTAGGCATGGCACCTCAAAGGACAGGGACTTTACTATTTACTGTATTAATCTCTAACCCTTCCCACTTTGTTGCTGGGTATTAAACTCAGGGTCTCTTGCCTGCTAAGGGTGAGTTTTACCACCAGCCTCATTCTTCTCTGATTTTTAATGTTGTCTTTGCCTTCAAGTGCTGGAGACAAAAAATGCTGAGGACTGATTACCTTAATGTGTTTTGTGGTGATTTAGTAGATAAAATATTCAAGTTTCTGATTTTATGGATGCAACATTTTCTTTCTTTTTTGTTTTGTTTTGTTTTGTTTTTGTTTTCTTGCTGTGTAGTTCAGGTAGGCCTGGAGCTCACTGTGTAGCCCAGGCTGACCTTGAACTCATGGCAGTCCTCTTGCCTCAACCCTCTGAGTGCGAGGATTACAGGCATGTGCTACCATTCCTCACTGGATACAGTCTTTTACATCTACCTCTAGGGTCATATCATAATTGCTTTATGTATTTCTGGCTCAGAATAGCAGTACTGATTATCAAAATTCTGGCATAAAATTCTTAAATGTTCTATGTATCATATGTTTCCTTGTTTTGGTAACTACACATTGGTAATAATCATTCATGTACCCACCAGAGAATAATTGTTTCTAACCAAATGAAGAAAAGAAAGTGGTTGATATCTCTGGCAATTACTGTTACTCCAAAGAGAAAGATAGGATTTTTAAAAGGTAGATTGGCATGTTTATGATTTTTTTCCTTAAACTTGCATAGACAAGGAATTGACAAGTTTTGTGGCACATTCATTTTTATTCATTTGCAGTACAGGAGATCAAACCTAACAGAGGTCATTTCCTCAGATCTCAAGGGATTCACTTGGACCCTGGTTCCAGACCTCCATTAAAGCACTTGGTCCCATATTCCAGGAGGAGGTTATCTACTCTGGTAGCTTTTGGTAAATTTCCTGGTGAACATAAACCAACATTATCTTGAAGATGAACTTTCTCTTGACCAAATGGAGAGCACTAAAGTTTTTCTGGAGCTTATCTTGCATACCCTTGCTTCCACCATTAACATGGTAAATGAATAACTTTAATGGCAGTTTTGTTTCACTTTTTTTCAGAAAATACTGAGTACTTGATATGTATTGGGCATAAGTATATGTATCTCACATATGCATGTCACACATGCGGTAAAACAGAACAGGACAGTCGGTGTTGTTGCAAACCAGTCAAACCATTTAACCTCTAAAAGAAACCTATAAAGTGACATATTTTGTCTCTCATAAAACTAATATTTTGTGATATAATTTCTCTACTTCTTATTGGCCCAAAATAGCCCTATTCATATCCACTGTCTGAGGCTTCCTGTCTGCTTGCTTTTCAGAAATGTGAAAACAAAAACTGGAGAATGGTTCTTTGAGGAACGAGCCAAGAAATTTCCTACAGAAGGTAAAATGTCTTAGAATTTTCATTCAAGTAAACTCATGCATTCCTAGCTTTAAAATATTTGGTGATAAGACTTTAATTGTAAAAAAAACCCTATGGGCTCAGAATTGGTAAAAAATAAAATAACAATTTTCTTATGGATCTAACAGCTTTTTCACAGCTCGTGAGTCAGGCAGCCTTCACTGTACAAAACAGAATGAGAGCTTCCACTGGGTGATGGAAGGACAGTGCGATTTATAAGATGGAGACAGGAAACAGAACACTGGAAGAATAGCTGATTGGCTAATAGGTTATTTCAAGTTACTTTTTTGTAAGGATTACAGCAAATGTCCTTAGTATGTGGACTTGTATAGACTAGAATCTTCTGTTTTGGTGGAAAAATGGTTTATTTGGGGATTTGCAGATAGGTATCTGCTTCTTTAGAGTTTCAGTTTGATTGTGTGGTGCTTAGCATAAGCAACTCCATTTTATTTTGGTCTGATTTGTTAGGGTTTAGTACAGGAGCAACAGACTCTGCAATTTGTTTTTTACAGTATATAGGTCCCAGTGTCTGGCCCTCCTATTTTTCTTACTTGAGCTTTGCTCTTTTTGTACCTTAGCTCACGCCATTTTTACTTCTGTCTTTTCTCTTTCTACTCTCATTTCCACCTTTGAGCTGGCCACCTAAGGCTTCTGCTCCATGAAATGTCCCTGACCTCTTGCTTCTAGGAGTGATACCTTTTCTCTAGAACACCAGCAGCTTCCAGGTTGAACACTTCTCCCATAATTATTGCAAAGTGCCTTTTATCACAGAATTATCCACAGGCTTCTATTTCTTTCCATAAGCAGAAAGTGTTTTTAAAAATCTCATTTGCCTCATAGCACCAATCTCAATACTTTGTTCTTGATCCTTCAGCAAGATCAATGAATAACTGAAGACCACAGAGAGTGAATAGTATTAGAAGAGAGCAAATATGGATGACTCCCTGGAGAGCGCATGTTGAATATGAGTGGGAGTGTGCTTTTGATCTGGTTACTGTGAAGGTTCTATAATGAAGTACTTGCAGAGTATGATGTGACTGTAATCAGTAGCTAAAACAAAACCATAGAGAGTATCAGTAGTGCTTTGGTTATAGAAATGAACGTGATCAAGAGCCAGACAAAGGTGGACACATTTGTCATCACAATCAACTCTTCTGTGACCATGATGGTGGGGACTTAGACCAACCTACAGAGTACAGAGTAACTTGAAACACACTTTCTAGGAAAAATGAGTCTAAGATGGAGAAATAAGCCATCTCCAGATCTGTTGACAGCAAGAAAAGCCATTCATTTGAGCATTGATACTCAGCTTTTATCAATGGCTCTGGTGCCTGAGGTACAGGTTCGGTAAGTACTAAGTTCTCTCCTGGATTATATTCTTCGCCCTCCTTACACAAGAAAAAGTGATGCTCCTGCAGAGTTCACTGGAAATCTGAAGAAAAAGGAAATGCTCAGACAACAGAAGGGGGCAAGCATGTCCGCCTTCACCAAAGCCAGTGTTTCAACCCCCTCCCCTACTCTTAAGTAGTTTTGTTAGGTGTTTTCCTAATGCCGTGCCCCACATTTTGATACCCCAGGCCGTGTGTACATGTTAATGTGCTGAAGCCTTCTGGACAACCACACACAGCTCATTGTGTAGCTAAAATGTGTTTGTCCCCTGAATACCAATTTCTTTTTTTTTTTATCGGTACCGGGAATTGAACTCACAACCATCTTCTTGCAAGGTAGGTGCTTATACCACTGAGCTAAATCCCCAGCCCTGAATACCAATTTCTGCCTTAAAAATTGTCCCTCCCCACTAGCTTTTAGAATGTGTAATTGAGGCAAATTATTATTATAATTATATATAATTATTGCTTTGTTTCATTTTTTCAAGTTATTTGTTGGGGATCTAGAGCATTTATCAAGTGGGAGATATATTCTTATAGTCTCTGAGTCTGTCTGTCTCTGTGTGTTTCTCACCCCCTCTTCTGTCCTCTTCTCCCTCCTCTTCTCCCCTCCCCCTTTCCCACATTTCTAATTCAGAAACAAGACTGTAGTTAATAAAATTTGTAACCTCTCAGTACCAAGACATCTTGAAAATGTTTTAGACATTATTGCATTATTGTGTCATATACATGAATTAATGTTCAGTCCAGGACGTGTGTACGCACATGGGCATGAGTGTGTGCCTGTGTGAGTACGCCCACATGGGGTGTGTGTGTGTGTGTGTGTGTGTGTTTGGGTGTGGGTGAGTTTGTGCGTGCATGTGTATACAAAGCCATTATCTTTTTAGCACCTCTTCCTCTTCTGATGGAGTGGGCGGTGTAGGTTACCATGGTGACTTGCTGAGCTAAAAGGGGGAGGTGGAAAGAGATAAAGCTGACTTTTCAGGGTTCCCTTTCTTGCCTGGCAACTTTCTACAAGAAAGGAAATATCAATTAGGAAAGAAGCCAGGCATGGTGGTGCATGGCTATAATCCCATCACTCTGGGAGGCTGAGGCAGGAGGATTACAAGTTCAAGCCCAGCAATTTAGCAAGAAGCTGTTTTAAAATAAAAAGGACTGGGGAGGGGGGATGGGGATTTAGCTCAGTGGCATAAGTGCCTGCCTGGCAAGGTCAGGTCGTGAGTTTGATCCCTGGTGGGGGTTGGGGAGGACTGGGGATGTGGCTCAGTGTGAAGGTCCCAGTTCAATTGCCAGTACTGCTAATAATAATAATGAAGAAGAAAAGAAAAAAATGAAAGAATGTCAATTTAAGCACAAATTATATTTTTTGTTATTTCTGTCAACTCATAAAACAAACACCAACAAACAGAAAAACCCCAAAGTTGTTCTCTCTACTGCTTCCTGAGATGCTGCGGTGTTGCACGGTTTTTTTTGTCCTATTTCAGTGGTGTGGGGCTCAAGAGGCACAGAGAGATGCAGGAAACGGCCAGGCAGGGGCAGCACAAGTAGTTTTTTGCGGCAGACCTGCTGGAGATGGAGTTTGTAGCAGGGGACTCAGGAAAGGTAACGAGGCTCATTTGCTGAATGTTGGCGAGACTCACATGGGTTGGCAGGGATCCGCCTTACTCCTTTGGGTCTGTGCTGCTAAAGAAGAACCTAATATGGAACAATAATGACAGGTGAAATTAAATTTGTGTGCTGTAACAGTTAAGGTCTAGTTAGGAAAATAGAAACCATGTGGTAATTTGAACAGCGAGCATTGAATTCAGGTGTTAGTTAAGCAGACACTATTGGGGGACTGCCAAAGGGAGCGGTGAGGGGTCACAGAGAAGGCAACGGCAAGAAGCAGACAGCTGCTGTTCTGCAGAGAAGAGCTTTTCTCTTTCAAAAGAAGATTTTTGTTTCCTGATGCTAGAAGTAATTGCACTTTGCAGGATATCTGCATGACTCTGTAGGAAATGTGTTCTCTGTATGGGAAACAGAACAAAATACAGAAGGCCATACAAATTCTGCTCTTACCTAACCTCTGTTCCCTTCCCATCTTTTTCCTAGGTAATCATGGGCATGTGTGTAGACTCATCAATTCGTGAATGTATTTAAGATCAGACTATGCAGTTTTTTCTGGTGCTAAGACTGAACTTGAAGCCCTGTGATTGGCATGTTCTCTATCGCTGAACCCTACCCTCACCCCCTATACATACTTTTAACTTTCAAAATTCAGTTTAGTGTAAACATTTTCCTGTATGACTAAGATTTCTCCCAAAACACACTGATGACTCTATAAAATGTGGACATTTATGTGACATTCAGTCAATACAATTTATTTAACCAATCCCTTATTATCAGTAACTATGCCATTCGATTTTTCATAGTACAGGTAACTTTGTAATAAACATGTGTGTACTTTGGCAGTTCTTTAGGATAGATTCTTACAAAGAATGGCCAGTAAAATGTCTGAACATTGGCATGGCTTTTGATGTTTTGCCACATTTCTGTCCAGGAAGGACACATTCATTTACCCTCATGTGGCTGAGTACACGAGCTGCCTTCTCCCCTCTCAGCCCTCATTGTGTCTTTGAAGCATGATTTCAAGTTGTATTTGTGATTTTGTTTTGAACATAAGTATAATATGTATTCATTTGAAAATTAGAAAATGGGGCTGAGGATGTAGCTCAAAGAAATGAAAAAAATTCACAAAGACAATGTTAACACAATGACCTCCTTCAGAGAACAATGGTTAACATTTTGTTGCACTCCTAAAGGAACAGAAATGCCTGTGTTGTGGGTGTGTATAAGTGGTTATTTTTACATATATAATATACACACATTTAAAAAAAGGTTGAAGTATAAACAATTTTTGTAGGTTAAAAAATTATCGAATAGAGGCAACTTTGTAAGAGTCAAGTCAGTATATTTATGCAAATAGAACCAAGTTTATAGTTTTATGTTGATGTTTCTTTATGTAATAATGTATAAAGATTATTTTCCATATCTGTATGATTTCTGATGACTTCATCTAATTCCGACATTAGAAACAATCATCATTTGTTTAGCAAACTTGTGATTGTTTGATGATTAGGGAATTTCCAATTTCTTGTTACCATTTGGAGAGTTTATAATGTTAAAGTAATAAATAACACTGCAGTGAACAACCTTGTAGATAACTCTTTAGCATTTCTCTGCATATTTCTACAAAGAATGGCAGAATGGTTAGGGATATTGCCTTCAGAATGGGTGTGACTGAATACCTGTGTGAATTACGCGAAAAAGAAACTAAAAAAAAACCTTGGTAGGTTGATAAAATCATATTGATAGTATGAAATGGTGTTCTGTTTTAATTTCAATTCATCTAATTACTAATGAGATGGAATATTTTCCACTTTTTTGAACTTTAATAGATGTTCTTTGTATGTTAAGACTATTAGTTCTTGTCAGTGATGTTAGCTGCATATGTATCTTCCTAGTTAGTGGTGTATTTTAAATTTTATGGTTTTTGACATACAGAAGTTTGTTTATAGTCAAATCTGTTTTCTCTTGTGTAACTTCTCTCCCTCCTTTTCTCTCTCCCTCACTTTTATGCCTAGGGATTTTTTCTTTGTCCTGCAATCAGTTAAATATTCACATTTATTTTCTTCTAATTTTTACTTAATTCTTCTCAGTTCTCACTCAGTGTTACAGGCAGTGATCTGACATAATCTGTCAGGCCCCACTGTTTTAAAACAGGGCTATTGATTTGCACAATTTGAGGGTACTGTTCCCCTGTCCCTATGCTCCAAGGAGACCTGTTCATAGGCTACTTTGTGATGTTGTCCCTTCCACCTGCCACTCTGGGTGACTCTGCCTTACACATAATTTGCATTCATTAAAGATAGGAGCTGTGAATAAATGAGTGGAGGTGAGACAGTTGAGCAAGGATAGGATGATTTGGTAATAAAAGGTGATGTTATAAACAGCACCCATTACCAAGGCTTAGCACTGAGGGAATACTTTTAAAAATGTATTCAAAATACTTTCCTTTTTGGTATCTGGAAAAACAAAGCTAAATTTAATGTTCAGTTAAAGTAATTCTAGGAATCATTATGCCCTAATCATCCAATTTCCTTTATATATGCCTTATTTCTCTTTTAATGGTCCTGTTAGATATGTGTTGTTTCATAACAACACTCCAAAATTTTTCCTGAAAGTAGACAGAGTGTAAGTCATGATCCAGTGAGGAATAATAGAAATTGGTTATGACAGTATTTATTGTGCTAACTTCCCAACCATTAAAAACAGTTAACAATAGGCAAAAGGCCCTAGTTCTTCATTTTACAGTGAGATGGTACAAAAATATTTTATGTCTTTCATTTATTTATATATTTATTCATTTTTTCTGATTACAGACTTTTTTTTCTCAAAGGCTTTTTTTTTTCCTCAGAGACTTAGCTCTGTGGTCTTAAAAATAATTCCTTATATGCTGTAGTTGAGGTCCATCTGTGCTACATCAGGATTATCAAAACATCTGGATTTTCATGAGAGCTTTCAACAAGTCTTTAGGAGCTCTCAAAAGTCTGTTAGGGAACTCCTTCTAGCCATCTTGATATTGTATCTTCACCCCTTCCAACCACAAGCATGTGACAATCTGGGCAGAGTTTTTAATGAGGTTTCTGTGAGCTCTGGTCTAGGGGTAAAGCTGAACATTCTTTCACATTCAAAGCTCCTGACCTGTACACAGTTCTGCTTCAGTGAAATGTCATAGTGGAATTTGGGGTCGGGTCAGAAGAAGGTGTGTTTAACACCCAAGGAATTCTTTTTATGCACCATGGGTTTGAGAGAGTCCCTGGTAAAGAAACCAAGTTAATGAGCAATTACGACGGGTGTTTTCTAGATCACTCAAAGCTAGAAAACTGAAACTGGAATCCATCTTTACTTTTTTGGCACCTGCCAAGCACATAAAGATAGTGCCCTCTTTTGGCTCTTTGCTGTAACCGGACGTGTTTTGCTTTACTTTTTGTTTTACAGCCATGAGAATTTACTGCTTCATATTCAAGCTTAAAAGTAGAGAATTACAATGCTAATTCTTTTCATACTAACACCACTTCCAGTTTAAAAGAGGTTAAGTGGAACATATAAATGATAGACTTTCACTCTACTGTTAATATTGGGAAAATACAATGTTTTAGGAAAGCTAAACCTTAACATAGCCTCTGATGATTCTTTCAGTAACCCATAACTAACTAGAGTGCTTATTGTGTCTGATGACTATGAAGGAAAATAACTTTTATCTTCCCCTCCCAGCAGTAGATTTGAATGTGATTTAGTTCCTGAAGAGATTTTTCAGTTTCTGAAGTGAGCAACTTGGCTATTGGCAGTTTGATCGTGGGATTCTGAGGACAGAATCAGACTGGAAGTGTATGTTGGAAACACTTAACCTCGTGAATGAAGATAATTAGGTCTCAATCAATACATAACTGACTTGGTCCCAATGCCCTGCTTTTATTTACATCTGTTTTCCCTCGGTGTGCCCGGCCTCATGGTTCAACAGTGGACTCTACAGGATTCATTCTTGAAGCTGTGTCACAAGTAGAGTCTCTAGTTTATACAAGCTTATTCTCCTAAGAAGGAATCTTTAATGAAGTCCCATTAACTTCCCAGAAGCAAAATTTTATACATACTTTTAAAAAAAGTTAGCCCTTTATTTTAAAATATATTCTTCTACTATTCTCCTTAAGAGAAAAGACAAAAAGAAAATGATTAACTTTTTGTTTAATCTTTTGTATTTTACTTTTAGTCTTAATTTATTTCCGTTCTGATCTTGATTATTTTTTTCCCTTCTACCAAGTTTAGGTTTAGTTTGTTCTTGCTTTTCTAGATCTTTGAATTGCATTTTTAGGTCATTTATTTAGAATTTACACTTTTGGGGAGGGCACTATTGGGAATTGAACCCTGGGCTTTATGCATGCTAGGAAAGTACTCTATCACTGAGCTATGTCCCTAATCCTTTTTATTTTGAGACAAGGTCTTGCTAAGTTACCTATGCTGGGCTCAAACTTGAGACCCTTCTGCTTTAGCCTCTTGAACAGCCTTGATTACAGGCGTGTGCCACCACACTCAGCTTCTACTTTTTTGATGTAAGTATTTATTGTTAAAAACTTCCCTTCATGCTACTTTCCCTGTACCTTCTAGGTTTTGGTATGTTCCATTTCAAATCTGACTTGTTTCAAGAAATTTTTAAATTTCTCTTATTTCTCTACTGACCCATTGATCACTCAATAGCAGATTAGTTTCCATGTACTTACATGATTTTTTAAGTTTCAATTGTTTATTTCTAATTTTATTCTATGATTGGAGAAGACACGTATGATTTTGATTTTTAAACTTTGCTGAGACTTGTTTGCATATCATATGGTCATGTTCCATCTACTAATGAGAACAATGCATATTCTATTGCTGTCATATAAAACGTCCTATAGATGTCTGTAAGACCCATTTGATCTACAGTGCAGTTTAAGTCCTATGTTTCTGGATTGATTTTTTTAATCTGATGTGTTCACTAGTGAAAGTGGGGTGTTGAAATTCCCCAACTAATAGTCTACTGAAGTCTAATTCTCCCATTAGATATTATAAATTTCTTTATGTATTTAGATGATCTGATGTTGGATGCATGTATATTTACAGTTACTATATCCTCTTGCTAGATTTATCATTTTTCTTTATATAATTCATAGTATATAAATTGTCTTTCAAGTTTTTGACTTAAAGTCTTATATTTAATATAGCTCTTTCTGTTTGCTTTTGTTTCCCTTTGCATGGACTATCTTTTTCTTGTTCTTATAGTCTATATGTCTTTACCAATGAAGTACATTTATTGTAGGCAGCATATAGATGGATCCTGTATTTTTAGAATCCTTTCAACCAATTGTTTTTTAGTTGGGAAATTTAATCTATAATTTAATCATATTAAATTAAATCATATAAGGTTATATGATTAAATTTAATCATATAAGGCTATTATTGATAGGTAACTTCTTATTTCTCTCATTTTGTTGTTTTGTGGCTATTTGCACCTTTTTAAAATTTTTACTCATACATATTTACAGTACATAATGATTACATGCATTGTGGGGAATTGGTATATGTATATAATGTGCCTCAATTTTTTTCCCTTTTCTCCCACCCTCCCTCTTTTTGGTCAGTGTCAGATTTATTTATCAATCTGAGTTCTTATAAAGATAATTTTATCATACATACAGACTCACATTACACTATTAGACCAAAAAAATAAAAATAAAACACATAAGACAGTTATACTAAATTACTTTTTTTTTTTTTTTGGGTACTGGGGATCAGCCTCATGACCTCATGCTTGCCAGGCAGGCACTGAGCTAAATCCCAGGCAGTTATACTAAATTAAGGTACACTTTTAGATGTATTGTCCATGTTGGGTTATGATAACTTCTTTTCCTCTTTCTCTTTTTCCCTATTATCTTTTTTTGTACTTTATTTAAATGTTTAGTTTCCCATACAAGAGAAATCACATGATATTTAAGCTTGTGTGTCTGCTTTACTTTTATCATTACAGTAAATGTGCATCCATTTTCCTACAGATGACTCAAGTTTATCCTTCTTATGGCTGAGTAGCACTCGGTTGTTTATATCCTGTTATCCTACTGTTAACCTGCGTGGTTTGGTGCTTTTCTGTAGTGATAAGGTTTAATTTCTTTCTCTTGTTTGTGTATCTACTGCACTTTCTCTTCCAGGTGTAGGACTCTCTTTAAGCATTTCTTACAGGACCAGCCTAGTGGTGATGAATTCTCTCAGCTTTCACTTACCTGAGAAAAGCTTTCTCTTTCATTCCTGAAGAATAGTTCTTATGGTATCGTATTCTTGGCTGGCAGGGTTTTTTTTTTTTTTTTTAAGTTTTTCTTTCATTCAGCACTCTGAATACATCATGCCATTCTCTGCTAGCCTGTAAGGTTTCTGCTGAGGAAATTGCACTTAATCTAATGGCAATTCCCTTATATGTGAGTTGATGTGTGTCTCTTGCTGCTTTTAGAATTCCCCATTTGCCTTTGCCTTGACAGCTTAGTAATAAAATGCCTTGTAGAGGACCCTTGGGTGAATCTAACTGAGTTCAGGCTGCTTATCAGTTTGAATTTCCTTACGCACCCAGTGAAACAACCTCCCACAAAGTAGGTGCACCTCTAAATTCTACTGGTAACTTTTACATTTGAAACTGAGTGCAGCATAGCCCCAGCTGCATACTACAGGTGACCACCCTATCACCCAGGAATCAAAAGTTCCTTATCTCCTACCCTTTTATCCTTTTTCTTCCCAAACCACATAATCACATCCTGTTGTTCCTGTGAGATTTTTAATCCTTTATTTTCTAATGTACCCTGCAAGTAAATAATTTAATTTGAACTAAAATTTCCTGGGCCGGGGATTTAGCTCAGTGGCACAGATGCCTCCTGTCTGGCAAGCAGAAATTTGTGAGTTCGATCCCCGGTACCAAAAATAAAAAATAAAAAATAATTCCCTACTGTGGCCATTGTAACTCTGAAGTACCTATAATAAATATAACCTGGATATGGAACCTAGTTCAGTTCAGTTTGACTCTTATCATATTGAGACCTCCTGATGGGACCAAGTCCTGTTTCTGTTTTGACTTCGAAAGATCATACCCTCTTTTATAACACAAAGTAGTCCTGGATTTGAAAGCTGAAAACATCAGGGCTCAGTGTAAAACCAGAGATCCTTGGAGAGGAACTTACAACTCCCTATGGCTCAAGAAAGACTGGATCCTCAAGAAGAGCCAAGGGTACCTTTTTTCCTGCATTCCTCAGACAGTCTCAGGAACTGCTTGCAATTACTTTGAGTAAAGAAATATTTAGGTCAAACTGAATTCAATTTAACAGATTCATATTCAGACTAGAGAACACCTAAAAATCACATTCACTGTTAAGAAAAAATTCTAAAACAAAAAGCAAATAAAAAAAGAAAAAAATTCTAACATTCTAAGAAGCAGTTCATATTCTACTGTTAAGAGGTAATCAACAGACTCAGATCAGTTACCATCAACCTTACGTAGCTCTTAGTGGAAGAGTTACTGTCCAGCTTTGGTTATTATTATCAGTATGGAAACCAGTCAGAATCTCTGATAGAATGTAGACAGCTTCCTTAGAGGGAAAGTTTTTTCTCCTGCAGCCAAGTACAAGAATAATGTTGGTGGCAGAGGGACATGAGATGAGAAATACTTTATGTCCATAGGGTTATAAATCTACTATGATTAGTTTTTGTCCTTGTGGAAGGAATTACGTGCTGATTCATAGCAATGCACTTTATCTTCTTTAATCCTGAGGTTGTGGCTTGGTCCCAGTGCTATCTTAGCTCAAAACTACTTAATGACTCATATTCCTAAAAATGGCTCTGGATTCCAGCTCCAAACAATTTAAAACCTTACTTAAAGCATAAATCAAGATGTTATGGACACATGTAGATAATAAAAGAGTTACAATAGTGAAGCAATTGAACATATCTGTCAGCTCACATAGTTAATATGTGTGTCCAGAACTAAAACCATTTGTGATAAGACAGCGTAACTCTATGTGTTGAGGGATTTTTTTAAATCAAAAATTTTGAGATTTTTTTCCATTTTGATCATAAGCTAAAGGTTGGTTTAAAACTTAATTGTTCTAGGGACCTCATCTTCCCTGTTTAAAAAATAAATCCTAACATACTGCAATTGTTTATCACTCACCCCAACCCCAGATTTTGTTCACCTTTCTCCAGTATTTGGAGGATCCCAAGCCAATCCCAGGACTGTCACATCTAGTTATCTAGGTACACACTGCACAAGGGTGTCAATTCCAAGAGGGTATTGTTCACAGTACATTTGTGTTTATTGTAACTTATTTTCTGGAAGATACAGCAAAAGTGTGCCGTTCTAACAAAACCCTTATGACTAACTTCCCAGGGGTGGACAGAAACCATCTTTGAAGGCCACATGTGCCCAGTTCCATGTAGATAATCCTGCTGTGGTCTCTTTGGGTCACACTTGGAACCACAAGGTATGGTTTCCTACGTAGGCTCTTGTCCCTAATCCACAAGCACTGGCAGAGAGGTGGACACTGGAGAGGCCCCTCTTCCTCTTGATGTCCCTGTTGGCTCCATGACATGACCCCATAAGGCTGTATGGCTATTGATGACCTCCCACACAGCAGAGGACATTGATGGTCAAGTCCTGAAAGAGGACTGACCCATGCAAGACTGTGCTGATTATATGTGAAACCCCTCAGCCACTCTGAGCAACTTGACTTGGTGATTGAGTTACACTGGGGCATTGCAGGGAGTCTTCTCTGTGCCCCTCTTTCCCTGTGAGCCAAGTCATCCCAGAGAGAAGCGCTGAGGTGGCAGGGTCTGGCATGCCCTGCAACTTTGTGGTACCTAGGATTGAACCCAGGGCCCACACACTGAGCTACGTGGCCAACTTTTTTTGGTATCAGGGATGGAACTCACAACCGTGTGCATGCAAGGCAGGCGCTTATGCCACTGAGCTAAATCCCCAGCCCTCCAACTCTCTTTAAATTCTTTCATTTTGATACAAGTCCTTGCTAAATTGCCCAGGCTGGGCTCAAACTTATGATCTTCCTGCTCTGGGGTCCCAGAGTTCTGGGATTAAAGGTATGTATTACCATACTGGGTTATTTTCCTTTTTTTTTTTTTTTTTTTAAGGACACAGTCATTGTAGATTCAGACTTTAAAGGCTTTCCCTAATGCCTTCTTTTTTTTTTTTTTAATTTGGGGCCCGATGATCTAATATCTGGGTTCCCTGGCGTTCTCTGAGGTGAGAACTGAGAACGGGGTAAGCCTCTCAGGAAGCATCTCAGCGTATTCTTTTCCCTGGGAGCAGCTTTGGGCCTTGAGTTTCCTCTCTGGGTGGTGCTTTGCCCCTCAGGGAGAGAGTAAGGGTGATGCAGGCTAAGCAAGACCATGCCTGTGATACTTTCAATGAAAATTTTTATTCAATTCCATGGAACAAGCGGGTAACCCAGTTGTCTTCCTACATTTCCCTGTGGCCCTTCCTCTGTCACTCTGGCCCCAGTGGAGTCAGCCAGATGTGAGGTCAGCTGTGGTCCTGACAACACTGGAACCCAGGGCTGACCCTGCCCCACAGCTTGGCAAAGCCTTGCACCTGGACCCCTGAGCAGAATGGTTGGACTCTGTGGCCCAGACAGCTGCTCTCCAGAGGCCATGTGTGCTGGTTTCCTCACAGCACTTACTTGAGTTTAATGTTAACAAAAAATTTGGTGCTTTTGGAGGAGGCCGCTGACAGAACAGCTGAGGACTGGAAGAGCAGAGCAGGCGACGTCACAGTGGGCAGGCAGCAGGACACAGCAGTGTGGAGCAGTTGTTCTGAAACTGCTGGAAGCAGTTGCCTTGGATCTTATACAGAAGCAGGTTTGGATCTGCAGGGTTTGGAGTGGATCTGGGGTTCTGAGTGGCCTCTAAGCTCCCCTGACCCATGACACATGGGATGGCAAGGACCTGGGACCAACTGGAACCTTTGGCTGGCTGGTGCTTCTGCCCATTTTCATAGGTCTCATGAGCTAAGAAGGTTTTTATATTTCATTTTAAAAAAATTTTTATTTAAAAAGAAATAAAAACAGAATAAAGGATGGCAACAATACAGAATTCCAAGGAAAAAAGGAAAAGAACAACAACAACAACAAAAAAAAAACCTAAGAAATTATTACTTGACAAATTACATACTGACTTCTTGGAAACAGTTGTTCACATTACAAAGTTAAAACATGTAAAATAGACATTCAAACAGTGAGTCTGTTAACAGTTCTCCTCGATCTGACAAAAACAGCAATATGGTCATCCATCTTACCCATGCAAATATACATGCAATTATATCGAAAGGATAAAATTAAACACAATAAAACAGAACAAAGCGGATCACAAGAAAGCAATGTAAGAGACCTAAATTTCAAAACTAGACAATCGGAGATATTCACTCTCTATCGTATTGACTCTTGTTTTCTTCCAAATAGTTGTCCATATTGTCACATACAGGGAATTCACATGAAACAACATAGTATGGAATTGATCTGAGCAGGACGAGGAAGGCATTTCAGGTCTTCAAGATCAGACAATAGGGAAGCCAAGAATAGCTGTCATAGTGTCTCTCCTTCTCTTCAAAACAGCTGTCCATACCTTCGTGTGTGTTGAACTTAAACACAACAACAAAAAAAGCTACAATCACTTTAAACAAAGAGTGACAGTTTTGCTGGATTTCACATCATGACATTATGGAATCAGCACTGGGTACTGTAGTGTCTCTTTTTCTTCAAAGTAGTTGTTCATTTCAATGTGTGTTATATAGTTGGTTCTCATAAACTGTTTATAAGCTCTACACATACATGAGTCTCTAGATGTATATCTATCATTTCATAATATGTCCTCTTATTTTTGGGATAGCCGACCATGTCCTCAGGTCTAGTGTAAGCAGACAAACTGGAACAGCACGTAGTCCATCCAAGCAGAGTGATGAGAATAATGTAAATTTTAAATCTTGTTACCCAATTAACAATATCCTCTGCCTCCCTTTTTTAGACAATTCCTCCCCTTTCACTCCCATAGGGTGCACTGCTTGTTTTGGGTCCCACTGCCTCCCTATATAGAGCATCTCAATGGACCCTATCTCCTGATCTACTCTGCCTGTATTTCTCTCTGTTAATATTTCAAGGCCATCTATACTAGAGATTACAGCCAATCTTCTCTGTCTCATTTCTGCTATTCTGTTTTTCTGCCATTGGTTGTCTATTTTTCTGTTCCACTCCACTATCTGCCCCATTTACTGAGGCCTCTCTGTGACTGTTCCTGAAATGCTTGTATTCTTGCTCTCTCTCTCTCTAAAATGTCCTTCAGTATTTTTTGTAGGGTTGGACTGGTGGTCACAAATTCTCCCAGTTCCTCTTTGTCATGGAAGCATCTTGTTTCTCCATTAATTTCTAGAGAGAGTTTTGCAGGATACATCAATCTGGGCTGGAGATTGTTCTCCTTCAGGGCTTGAATTACTTCACTCCAAGCTCTTCTTGACCTGATGGTCTGTGTCAAGAAGTCTGCCGTGATTTTAATGGGTTTTCCTTTATAGGTGATCTGTTTCTTTTCTCTGATGGCTTTTAATATTCTGTTCTTATATTGAATTTCTGGGATCTTGATTATTATGTGTCTGGGTGTAGCTCTGTTTTGGTTATAGGTGGCTGGAGTTCTGTATGCTTCATACATCTGCATATCATTTCTTTTTCCTATGCTTGGGAAATTTTCCTTAATAATTTCTGTGAATAGCCTTTGCAATTCCTCTGTTTTGACGCCTGCTTCTTCATTCACATGCTTTATTCTTAAGTTATAGATCCTCTTGTCATTTTCTAGTCTTTGTATAGTTACCGCCTGCTCCCTTGTTATTTTTAAGAGATCTTCCCTTTCATGATCACACATTGCAAGCCTGTGTTCCATTTTTGATAGTCTATCTTTGGTTTCTTTCAAGCTGTTTTGCCAGCTTTCTATGGAGTCTTTAGTTTCTTGATAATCTCTTTGAATCTGCTTCATGAATTCTAGGTTTTTTTGTATTCTTCATTAAATGTTTCTCTCCTTTTGTGTTCCTCCATTCTTCTGTCTGTGTCTTCTTGAGAGGTGCCCAGCCTTTCTTTTATTAATCTACTTATCTCTTGTTTAATTTGAATTAATATTTCAGTTTTGATCCCGCTTATGAGGTCCTGAAGATATCTCTTTATGTCCACTAACGCTGTGTTTGATGTTGCATGTTTGCTGCCCTCAATCTCTTTTGTATTTACCTCTCCTGGATCAATGTTCTCAGGGTTGGGGGCTGGGAGTTTTTTCTTATTTCTCCCTCTCGTCATGTTTTTGGTTCCTTCCATACAAGTGTACAGTGTAATTACCAGACCCTTTTCTTGTTGGTTAAAGTTCCTCTAGAGCATGCAGGCTAGGAACTTCTGCCCTCTTCAGTTGGCTATCAGAGGTTAAAGTTCATGCATGTGCAGTGTGCGGTGGCTCCTCCCCTCCGGGCCAGTCAACCTTCCAGGGCCTTCACTGGCTCAGTGTGGGCCAAACTCAGGGAATTAATTTGTAGCAACCCACTGGGTCCTGGCCAGGGGAGTGGCTCAGTCCAAGCAGATTCCACCAATCCGCTTGGCGAGGGGAGCAACCAACTGAAGCCACTTCCTGTGGAGTTAGGGCTGTCCTGCCCAAATCCAACATGTTGTCCAGTTGGTTGCCCCTTTCCTGTGGGAGGGTCTTATTCCCATCACTCACCGAGTGTTGATGCCGGTCCCTGAGAACTGCTGGGCTCCCAGACCTCCAACTTCAGCGTGGCTGCAGTGCGAATTCATGGTGCCTCCGGGTGGGTCGTGTGCAGGGTCGGGTCCGGGCGAGCTGCATGTAGGGCTGTTCAGCTCCACGCTCTGGCTGCTCAAGCCAGTCACATCAGCGCGGTTCGGTCACTCAAGTCGATCTCAGGCACGAACTCAGGCGGCTCAAGGAGGGCGCCATGCTCGCTGATCTTAGCTTCTCTAATGGTAGTCCCAGGACCTCATATTCGAGCCTTTTTTTTTTCACTTTAGTTTCTTCCTGGGTTGAGAGAGTCCATCTCTCTCTGTTTGGGTCTCTCCAGGGTGTTCTATTCTAGCATTTAAGCTGTCTCTCTCAGAGAAGGTCCCTCTACTGCTACCTACCAGTCTGCCATCTTTGGACAAAAGCTGGTTTTTACATTTCAAATGGTTGAAAAGTATTAATATTTGTGACACATAAAAAGGAAGAGTCCAGCATGGTTGTGTAGACCTGTAATCCCTGTGCACTGGGAGGCTGGTGCAGGAGAATCACAAATTTGAGCCCAGCTGGGACAACTTAACAATTTAAAAATAAATTTAAAAAAGTAAGGCTGGGAATGCATTTCTATGTGAAGGCTCTGGGTTCAAAAAAAAAAAAATATATATATATATATATATATATATATATATATATATATATATATATATATGTATTTCAGTACTTATAGAGTTTGACCAGAATGCAGCCTTCTTCAAAATGCCCATGCTACTTTTCATGAGTCGAATGGTGGTGGCAGGGATGCTGTGGCTGGCAGAATCTAAGATGCTTCCTGTTTGGTCTTTACAGAAAGTGTCTGCTCCCGAGGTTGCCATAGCCAGCAGAGGGCAGCAAAGACCCATGCATGGCCTGAGCAGCAGCAAGGCCCCTACAGGGGTAAGAAGCTGGAGGGTCTGAGGTAGAATTAGCTGGAGGAGCCGGTGATTGTGGGGACAGTGTTGGGTTAGTAGGCAGTTAGAAGTAAGTTGATGTTGCTGGGGTGGAGAGGGCAAGGGCAAGGCTTGCAGGGTGTAGGGGAACCCCAGCAGCATAGGGACATCGCACCGGGTCTGGACTGCAGGTGTAGGCATAGGAGTCACTGAAGGCCTTTGTGGAGTAGAATGGGTTGGCTTTCGCAGGAGGACCTGTGCATTGGTGTCTGTGCCTCGGGGGATGCGATGGCACCAGTCCAGGGGCGAGGGGGAGAGGGGCTAAGCACGGCCACGACAGACCTGTCCCGTGAAAAACCCAGCTCAGAATCTTCAGAATTTACTGTTTTTTGCATTCCTCATTTTCACCCTAGAACTGGCTGGATGCTGGGCGGCGTTACTATTTTCTTCTTTCTCTCTCCTTGTTTTTCTCTGCAGTCATGTTTGTCATGATGCAGTGAAATTGAGGCTGTCTGCTTCCAGCCTAGACGGTCCCTACAGTGGCTTTTGCAGTTGTCAGTTTCACCACTGAGGCCTTAGGGTACTCTCTTGTTCTGCTTTAGAGAGGTATTTCTTGACGTGGAGGGTGGGGGCTCTGAGGCTGTTTTCAGGACCCACTGAACACCTTTAGGAAGACACAAAGATGCACAAGGCAGACCCCACACTTTGGATACCATTTCAGGGTTCCTGCTCCTAGAGCGGCTGAGGACCCTGCCTCGAGGGTACCTCCACTTTGAGGTTTGGGGCTTGATATCAAGCATTTAACATGGGGGATGTCTAATATCCCCTCCTGAGGTGCCCCTGCCCATCCTAACTTTCTTACCGCCTGTCTGTTAGTGTGCTCTGGAGAAATGATGCTGATACCTAAATCCGATTTTGGAATGGATTAAAATCTCCCAAACAGAAAAGTTAGGAGCTGGTCTAACCTGGTGTGGATGGCTCATGCCTGGGGAAGGGTGCAGCCTCTGGAAATCTCCCTTAGCAGAAGGCCTGGCTTCCCTTGGAGCAGAGCCCTTCCTGAACATGTGGCCAGAAAGCGTTGTGGTTGTAGAGATGTGGACATGCAGCATTTCATTAGGGGGATCTGAATACATTATGAAAGTCTCTTTCCTTGAAACAAAGAGGGTAATATATTAGATATAGTCTGGTTTGGGAAATTAGTCACTATAACTAGGTGTAAGTAGATTACATTTGTAAAGAGATTAATTTAATCTTAATCACAAGGAACATTTGGAGGAATAGAGTCATTCAATTATGAAATCCTTCTGAATGGCAAATAGAAGCTTGGAAGCTTGAACTATTTTTCAAATGATCCAGATTTAGAAAATCTAATTCAACACCAACTTTTAATAAAAAGTCATTTCCAACTATTATGATCTTTTACTCTGCGTGGTGTGTGTGTGTGTGTGTGCGCGCGCGCGCTGCAGTATAATTCCTGTAACATAAAAATCACCTATTTGGTACACGAGTCAATTGAGAGCAATACAACCATCCTCCAAAATATAATTTTTGAGCATTTCTGTCACCCCAGCAGGATCTCTATTTTATCACAAGAAGTAAATGATCAATATATGTTATATACATGCATCAGTTCCTCAAACATACATAAATTGCATAATACATAAAGTAAAAATGGGTATGATTTTAAAAGGTGATATTAGAAAAATAATTATAATTTTACTGCTTCCTGTATGTGCAGCACCTAAGTTGTGTTCTTACTGCCAAGTGACCTTTGCTGATCTCTCCTCCAGGCAAACGGGAGACAGCTGGGGCAAAGCTCCTGCAATCTTATCAGAAGCTGAGGTGAGTGTTACAAAGGACAGACTGGCCCTTGAGGGCAGGAGTGCAGAGGACACCTTGAAAGAACTTGCTGATCTCTTGACTTTCAGAGGTCACCATTTGGAATGCAACTTTTTATATATATATATAATGATAAAGTACCTGGAAAAAACTGAAGCAAAGATGTTTCCAGATTCTTGTGAGGAGCTGTCTAGCTATCAGTGTTTTTTCACTCATCATCCTGCTTTGTTTCTCACATTCTCCTGAGAAGTTGTAACAAAATGAAATATCACTTTTGACCGCACATTTGATGACATTCTAAACCAAGCATTTGCTTTAATTAATCTTTCATATCTCTAAAACCTCACCTAGTGCCAGGCAACTGAGAGATACTTGTGAAATAAACATTGGCACTGCTGAGTAATGGTCGCAGAGATGTTAACTTCCTTGCACCAAATTGTAACCCCTCACAACCTTGCAGTTGGACACAATCCACACAGTTGATTGCTCTGGACTTACTCAAGTTTTTCTGAGAGTTCCCACCAGTTGCTACTTTTTTGCTTTACAATAAGTTTTGTTCAGCCTCAAAACTTCCTTTTTTCCTCTTCTTCCCACTTTTTAGCCCACACCCTCTAGTTCCTCTCATGGTTTTTTTTTTTTTCCTCCACCCACTACATTGTGGCCCTTCTGTTGCTTTGGCTCACATAAGAGAACACTGGAGTCCAGAAGGGACCCTGCACATGAAGCCTGGGGTCCCCTGTTCCTCAGCTGTTCCACGGTGGAGTGCTGAAGTGGATGCCTGGACTGTGAGCAGCTCTCAGATCTCAGGGTGATGCTCCTCTGAACAGCAGATCCCAGCAGGGCTACTGAAGCTTTTTCCAAAAATCAAGGCAGTCGAAAACCGTTAAAAAGCCCGAGAGCTTGAGTTATAGAATAATGACACCTGTGTGTTTGTAAAACTAGTGGCTTTGCATAGTTTGCACCCCGCCTCATTCCTGTGTTTCTCTTTGGTAGCACAATCTCCGTGGTCCCTCCTACTCCGCCTCCGCTCAGCGAGAGCCAGTGCAGCGGCAGCCGCGGCAGGGTAACTATCTGTGTGGGACGTGGGGAGGAGGAAAGGCAGAGGCTGGAGAGCTGGGCCAGCCTTGCTGCAGAGGGATCCAACTTGGACTGCAGTGAGTCCCAGAGTGATGCAGAGAGTGAAGGTTGGAGATTGGGCAGTTCTTTCAGCCTCATTTGCTGGTCTGGGACCATCTACATTGTTAGCTGACCACTGCGTCCCCAATCTTGAGTCCTCACCTTTACTCTTCCTCAGCTGTGGTCTCCAACTATAAACTGTATCTTTGAGTGTGGGGTCTGGAAAGGCTGGACTAAGAGTAGTGTGTCTGAGGGCCCCCAGGGAAATTACTAGTTGATTTTTAGTGTGTGAGGATGGTGGTACCTGGGGGATATGAGCGTTATCTTTTGAGTGCCTGCAGCTTCTGATGTAAGGCAGACCAGTACTACTTCCATCCAAAGAAATTAGCTGTGCAATCTTGGAGAAGTTACCTGTGGTTCCCATCAGGGGTAGAAATTTTTCTATTTGCCTGGCTTGTTTCCTGTGAGACAATCAACAAAATGATGTCTGCATGGGTACTTGGAAACCATAAAGTGCCAAGTAAATATACAGTCTTCATTATCTTCACTATTCTGTGAGCTAAGGTAGCAATTATAATGGAGTATGAGAGAGTATACATATCTCTCTATGAGAGAGAAAAATTGCATACATTTTTTCCAGTTTCACACTGAGACTGTACAGTAACATCCAAAATCCCATCTATTTCTTGAGATTTTAAATTCTCCAAATTTTTTCTAGCATCTATGTGTTTGAGTTGTAATGTGCTTATGGGTTGGATGGTAATGGTGGGAGGATGGATGGATGGGTGGATTTAGATGGATGGGTAGACTGTTGAATGAACTATGGGTGGTAGGTAATTGGAGGAGTGACAGTAGATGAATGACCAGTGGGCAGATGAATGGTTGAATGTATGGTCGATGAACCGTTGGATACACAGTGGATGGTTGGGCGGATAGGTAATTGGATGGAGATGGGTGATGGTGGGTAGATGATAGAGGATAGATAGAAGGACAGATGAGACTTGGGGAAGGAAGTGATCTCTTTTCTGGTCTCTCTGTCTTGGTCTCTCTCTCTCTCCATTCTTCTGTAATCACTTCTTTTTTTGAGAGGCAGAACTCCTTGGCTCTGGGCTTCTCACTCTGTGTCTTATACCATCCTCATCCCCTATGTCATCTAAATTCTGCCCACGTTGCCACCCTTTCTGCTACCCTTTCTATACGGTAGGACCATGAGAGAAAGGAGGTTAAACAAGCAGTGATTTACTTGGGTACAATGAGCTAGTGAAACTCAGAGGTAGTTGTTATCTTGTGAGTGACTCATTGATAATGCTTTTTCCTTTAATGAGGACGTGGGGTTACAGAGGAGAGACGCTGAGTGCAGAGGCTGCTGTCTCTTGGGAGGTTGTGTTGCCTCCACCTCTGGGCATGCATGCATACACCCACACCCGCACACACCCCGAGCACCCAAACCCACCTGCAGTGTTTGGGGCCCAGTAGCCTGGAGATGAGAAGACAAACACAAGTCATGGAACATAACTTATTCTCCTGTTTCTTTTTAGTTACAGGAACTTGGTCAGTTTAAAGGATTTAATAAGTCCATGGAAAATTTGTTTCTGTCTGTTGCCACCCACATGAAAAGTAAGTGGATACCTCGGGATGTGTTCTTCCCACCACTCAGGTCACCCTAAGGTGACTTCAGATGGGACTGTTCCCAGACCACGGGGAAAACCACAGCGCCTGGCTCTCATCTCTTCACCTACAGAGTAGGCTTCTGGTTCCCTGGGGAAGGAGAAGATGCCTTTAGAGCGTCTCAGTTTCCTCTCTCTCGTCAAAGCCTGCCTGTCAGCGTCATGGACAAAGCAGCATGGCATATTTAGACCCTCCAGGGACCAGCAGAGGAAACAGAAAGAGATGGTTCCAGTGAATCCAAAACCAGGACCTTTCAAGCTGTGTGGGGCCCAGTATCTGTCATTTGCCTCTGTTTCTCCTTGATAAATTTGTTTTCTTCAGTTCACAATAATCCTGCAATTTGCAGACGCAGGTAACCCACAGCCACCGCTGCTTGGAATCCTGTCTCTTTCAGTGTCCCTTCTGCTCAGATAAATTTTTTCTTGTTTATCTTAAAATGCGTGTCCTAGAAGATTGGCTTCCCCTTCTGCATCCTGAGATATGCAGAGCTGATCAGGGGCTTAGGAAATGTCCTTAATGACCTCAGGGGTCTTTGGACATCCATTTCTCTTTCTTTGCACTTCTGTTTAATTTCTATTCATCATCCTTTTTTTGCAGTTGCATATGGATGGGCTCATTGTAGTACGCTGGCTCGGAGACAGCCTTATGATTTGGTTTTAATTGGTCATCTGTATTCTGCACAAGCCCTGTTGAAGCTGCCCTGAGACAACAATTGAAATTAAAGCCCTGTTGTTCAGATAAGCTGCAACAGCCACTATCTCATGCTGCAGCCTGTCCCTTTCGCTCTCAGAAGAGGAAGCAGTTGAATTACCTGGGCTGTTTTATGAACAGTGCCTGGGGAGGATAAAAATCACCCCCCCTCTCTCCTACCCTGTGCCATCAGGCTGGCTGTGACAGCTGCCTGTGCACAGCAGAGCTGGCTCTTGTCCCACAGTCAGTCTTCTAGCTGGACCTTCTTTGCATCTTTCTAGGCGCAACCCTCTCCCCAAATCTTCATGCTTCTTGGGAATTCTGTCTCTCCATTGCTACTGCACTGTCGGTGCCTTAAAGTTAACGCAACTGTGAGACACCTCAGCCCCAGAAATCCAAAGGATGCTTGGGTCACCGCACCACTTGCCCTCCTGAATGCACCTGATGTGCTCCCAGTTACTAAACAGCTGGCCCTAAGCCTCACCTGTGTGCATCTGCCCCCATACCTGAGACTCGCCAGTGTAACACATGGGCGGACGACTAGAGCTAACCCTCAAGTGGAGGTGGGGAGGTTCGCAAGAGCAAAACAGCCCAAGTATGGGACATCAACTGAAACCCTTTACCCCGTGCCCCTACCAGTTCCCAGCACAGAGGGAGGGATAGCAGAAAACCAGCTTTCTGGCTCCTAGGAATGGCTGTATGCCTTTCCTGAGAGCTTCCTGCTGGTTCCATGGGGATGGGACACATGGCTCCCAATGGCCACCATACTGCCCTTCACGGTGTCCCTGTCCAGGCATATGCCATCTTGGAGGCACCGATGCTCCTTCCTTCAGGTTTTGAGTGATTCTTACCTGACCCTTGTGTTCTGCTTTCCTGTTTCCCTACAGAAGTGGGTATGGAGGGGTCCCTACTCTTTGCAGAGGAAATCAGACTGGCACCTGGGGCTTGTAGGGAGGACCTGGGAAGGGCCCCGGGTTCTTTCTGGACCAGTGACCCGGGAGACCTTGCCCATCAGGGGTTGAGAAAGCCAACCCAGAATTGCAACTTCTGGCTGCCAGTGTTTCCCTAACCAGCTGGAAGAAAGGCCTCATTCCAGCCCTTTTTATAATTGCTAATTGCTAGGGGATGGCAGCGTGATAGTCCCCTTAGACAGGAAAGAGGATGTTGATTCTTGCTCAGGAGTGACCTGTGTTTTCTTCTGTTCCTGCCTCTCCCAACATCGTGCTAATGTGTAAACCCACTTGTTAGAGCCTACATTGCTTGAGGAAGCCCTCGTTCATCCTCAGTCTGTGAACTTGAAAGAGACCAAATAGGCACAGGCTTTGGGGAACCCTACACAGACAGCTGTGAGAACAGCCCATCTCCCGAGGATGTGCAAACTGGACCTTCTCGTACCCTCCATAGCCAGGCTCAGGAGGTCACTGAGGTCATCAGCTGGAGGACCTGAATGGGCGTGTCCCTTACAGCTGCCAGCCATAGGGAGATTCCCCGAGACACTTCTGGATGGCAGACCTGAAAATACAAGGGTAGTGTGGCCCTCGTGGAGGAGAGACTGGGAGGTGAGGCCCAAGGACTGGGGAGCAGGTAGGGGCTTCCCCTCTGGGAAGAGATCTCTAAGTCTCCCCCAGCAGTGCAGGCAGGAGAGAGCTCAGAAAGAGCAAAGGCTTAGAGATTCATACTGTGACACCTCAGTGAGGGGACCAGAAGTCAGAGGGCTGGCCTAGAGATGCACTGTCCCTTGCAGTAATTCATAGCCTCAGTTTGGTCCTGAGCCCCTGAAATGAAGCCACGGATGTGCTCCTGGGGTTAGCTGTGTACCAAGTTCAGAGATTGGGTGTTTACAAAAGAACGATTCCACAGAGAACTGCAATATTTTTCAAATTTTTTATTAGTATATGTTTGCAGTGCAGAATGAATATATTCATTGTGGTGTATTGGTGCCTACACATCACATCTTGATCTTTTTGTAATTGTAATACTGGTTACATGCTTAGTAACATTTAAATACATTATATGAGATAGAGAATTAATACCACCTGTTTCCTTTTACTTATTGTGGGTTCTGAAAAACGCATTACATATGTAGGTTGAATGATGTCCCTGAGCAGGTAGCAGTGCTGTGTTAGAGATGATGTTAAGACCCACGGTTGCTAGAAGCCTCCTGGAGGAAGAGCCCATTTAAGATCCACATTGTCACTTCTTTTGTGTGGTTCCTTCTTTCATACTTTAGTCATCTTTTCCCCTAGATCACCATTTTGCAGAAACAGAAAAAAATTAAGTCATCTTCTCAGGATATACTTACTAAAATAGTTATAAAGATATTTCTGGTCTTACTTTTATCCTAAGAGTCACAAGGAATGGTACTTAGTCTTAAAATCATTGTCAGGAACCCCTGAAAAGCCAACTGGCTGGCTTGGTGGGCGGCCATCTTTATGTCTGGACAAGCGAATACTTACTCAAATGACCCGGATTGCAGGGGAAGTTGGGGGCTTCTTTTCAACCCCCACCCTGACAGTGGCTCTGCCCTCAGGGACATGTGTAGCCATGGGGGGCCCTTGAATCCAGCCCCTCTCTTACCCCATGTCCAACAGGCAGTGCCTGGTCACACCCTCTGGGTGTCCATGTGACCTGCAGTGGCTATGGCAACCTTGGCCTTCTGTCGGCGTTGCCCTCTTGGCCTGTTGGGTCTGTGGATTGTAGGGAATCCCAGAAGAGCCTCTGCAGGCTTCAGCAAAGCGGTGTGCTCCTGGCCATCAATCTTGTGTTTGTTTTTTAGAGCTTTCCAAGTCCCAGAATGACATGACCTCTGAGAAGCATCTTCTAGCCACGGGCCCCAGGCAGTGTGCAGGCCAGACGGAGAGACGGAGCCAGTCAGACACTGCTGTCAACATCACCACCAGGGTACCCGAGGCTTGCCTGGCCCCTGCGCCGACCCCTTTATTCTGCTTTCCAAAGCTTTCCAGTGTTTTCTCTGTGATTTACTTTTCCTCTCATTATAAAACATTAAGGAATCAGAAAAACATACTGTTAAGCTCCTATGTTTAGGCAGGCCTGACCAGAGTAGGGGCAGAATTTTAAGATTAATGCCAAGCATAGTAGTAAACACTTGTAGTCCCAGCTACTTGGAAACTGAGGCAGGAAAGATCACTTAAATCCAGGAGTTTAAGATCAGCCTGGGCAAATGATCTCCCCCAACCTCACAATTCAAAATCAACCTGGAAAACCACTGAGAATAGGGTCAGACTTTATCATGATCCTGTGTCCTTGAGGCTTCAAGGCCACACCAACATCTAATAATTTACCTGTAGGAGCCAACACTTGCCATTATTCTGAGGGTCTGTAAATCCCCTACCCACCGTTAAAGGCCTTCCTACTTCATGTAAGGCCAATAGACTTTGGATAATGTCTGTCCTGGTCTTAGACGGAAACCGTGAAAAACATGAGCACTGTATACTCAGAGTTCACCTAAGGCGGGCTTTTAGGGAAGTAACACTCTGCTCTCCACCATGTTTAACCACACTGGAAGCAGGTGCACTGGGCACAAGAGAGCAGAGTTGGGGCTCAGAAGACCTGGGTCACAGAGGTGACCTGGCTGTGCAGAGGCTAGCACCTGTGTCCCTTCTCTGTGGCCAAAGGCTCTACTTAGGCCATCTCAAGACAGACTGTCCTTTAGGTGAGGGTGTGAGGTCAGCCCTCTCTGGCTAGAACAGCTGCACAAGCTCTCAAGACTTCACGTCCTGCCCTCATCTGTGAACTCACCCAAGCGCAGGATACCCCTCCAGAACATGAGGACCTCTGTAATACCTGTCCTGCCCCAGCACAGGGTTCTCAGAAGCATCCAGTGAGATAATATATTATCTAATTTGTGACCTGCATATACTCTCTAAATTGCTAGCATTTATTGTCATAAGCCAGACTCTGTACAAAGAGCTCTTCCTGGACCATCTCATTTTATTTGTATAACTATTCCTAGAGGTAGGTATTGTAGGTCACCCCATTTTTAGATTTTGGAGATATGGAAGCTCAGAGAGGTTAAGCCACATATTCAAGGGCAGAAGAGGGGAGGGCATTTGAAATGACCCCAGCGTGGCTTGGAGATGAGCTCAGAGCAGTGAATCAACTTCATGTGTGACTGGGTGAGATGCTTTGAAATGTAGACTCCATATCAGGTGGGCTGGGTGGGCATGAGATGGGGCATCAGTTGCAATTTTGTTGAGCTCTGGGGGACCAAGGGGTGCTGGTACTGGTGCTGGTGGGGGAGCAAGCTGCCTGGTGCATTTGAAGTGTATTTTCCAGGTCTCTGAGATTCTAAAGAGCAAATAGCCAGGGTCAGTGACACATGCACCCTGGAGGCTGAGGCAGAAAAATTGCCATGAGTTCAAGGCCAGCCTGCTCTACAAAGTGAGACCCTGTCTCAAAACAACAAAACAAAACGAAAGAGCAAATAAGCATTAGCTCATGTTGGTTTCCTTACAATCCACTCCTTTGCTCAAGTGGACAGAAGAGAGGGTTAGTGTCCATTTCTGAGGCACCATTATCTGGTCACGACAGCAGCCCTTCAAACATATTTCATCATGTTTAATTCTTAAAAATACACTGAGATAGATATTCCTGCTCCCATGATACAATCATGCATTTTACTGAGCTTAAACAACTTATCCAGCAGCTCATAGCTAAAAAATGACAGAGCCAAGAGCAGAGCTCTGTCATGATGTGATTTTAAAAAACTCTGAAGTCATAACTTCTTTGTTTCGCGCCCTGCATTAATACAAATGAGGACTACCGAAGAAAGGGTTTGGGAAGGGGGTTCTAGGAATGTGAATATTTCTCTTACTGCATCAGATGAAGCCATTCTGATGTCAGTATTAACCTTGGACTTGGCTGCACCAGCCCTCACTAGTGTGGGGAGCCCTCATCAGGATTTAACCTTTGTAACCCTGAAAACAGTCCTGCAAAGGTTGTACAGTTATTGTCCCCATTAAATGTGAGGACATTGGGCAAAGAGATAACAAGGGAGCCACGTGGCCAGACAGCACCTTCCTGCGAGGGCTGCTATGAGAGGTGATGCATTTGTTTGTGTTGTGATATGCACAGTCCAAGTAACTGCGGGCTTGGGTTTTGCACTGAGAAAGTTGTTGCGCTGAGCTGGTATCCCCGGTGCAGACCTCCCTGCCACAGTGCCCGTGGAACAGCTGTGCTCAGGCGGAGTGAGACCTGCAGGTAAAGAGCCCCACCACGGAGACCATACAGTGCACCCGCTGGTTCCTGGCTCTTGGCCAGACACACAACCCTTGCCACCTTCTCTCTCTCCATCTTAATTGAGGATACGGCTGTTTTGAGAGCCAGTGTAGCCAAATGTTTACAAAGTACTCGGCGATTATGGCAAGATCTACAAAAGCTAAGGGATTAGTAGGCTGAGATATAAGAAAAATCTTTAAATAGGACATCTGTCAGACTGCAGTTCCACCTGTCTTGGCTGGTGAGCTTGTGAAAAGTGCACTCACTTTTACCAGAACACTTTAGGGCATTGTGCCAATATGAATGATTTAACACAGAGCCTTTGGGAGTAGGCGTCATCAGTGTCCACCTTGTAGGTGGCTACACTAAAGAACAAAAGTAGAAGATAATTTCCTTCTCCTTCTCTTCTTTTTTGTTTTTTAGTTTTAAGTAACATCTTGCTACATTGCCAAGGTTGGTCTTGAACTCCTGGTCTCAAGTGATCTTCCTACCTCAGCCTCCTGATAGCCTGCAGACATGTGCCCCCACACCCAACTCACCTAAGCACCTTAGAGCCATGTGGTGACTCAGGGATGGCAACTGGGTAGACAGCTCTGATCTCCACATCACTTCTGTGACTATTAAGTTTGAAAATGTCCTTGCAGAAGTCTTCACTAGAATATCTGGACCAGGATTTTGTTTTACATATTTTTTCACATATTTTTTATGTAGTATATATTGGATATGCAGAATAATTGGTTTCATTTTGGCAGATTTGTGCATGCACATAACAGATCTTAATTATTTTCACCACGCCCCATCATCCCCGATAGTTTCATGTGTGTGCGTGTGTTTTAGTGACTATATTTTGATTTGACCCATCCCTCTGGTCCAGGATTCTTCAAGTAAATTCTTTTCACCTTTTGCATGGCTATTCCTGTGTTGTGTTTTATTTTTGAAGTTCTGGGGTTTGAACTTGGATCCTTTGCACTGAGGTATATTCTCACCCAGTCCATTAAATTTAAAAAAAAAAAAATTTGAGACAGGGTCTTGCTAAGTTGCCCAGACCAAGGATGAACTTGTGATCCTCCTGCTTCAGCCTCCCAGAATATATGCCACTACACCCAGCTCCCCAGTGGGTTTTATTGTACATCTTATGCGTGTGTACTTGATCTACTTGGGCCATAAACTATGTACCAGTTAAATAGGGAGATGCATGAAAAAGCTATTAGGAGAAGAAAAGGGATCTGAGAGCAGAGGTGGAGACTTAAATTCATTCAGCTTTCCTTGGTACTCATGAAGCTTTTCCCACTGACAGCTGAAATCTAAAGAAACAACCCACTTTGCATTTGACCTTCCCAATACAGCTTGTCACCCCATCAGCTGGCCATTTCCCAAAGGATGGTTGAGGGCAAGATGAGAAGCAAGGTCCACGTTGTTTCCCAACTGTGAAAGACCTCAGGTTGCAGGGCAGTGCTCGCTCCAGTGATTACAGGAGCTGCGTCTGCTTTCTAGCTGGGCTCTGCCCTTGCTCCCAGCAGCATGCTCTAGTGCTTTCCGCAGCTGAGTCTGTATTTATGCTAAGAGGCAACTCCGAGATGAACTTTCCAGGTGGGATCAGCTGTTCTTCTTTCTCTGATCTCCTATGTTCATAGCTATTTTCAGCAAAAATCACATGTAATTACTGGTTCCAGAAAGGCCAAATTTGATCAAATGAAACAATGTTTACTGATCTTTCCCTGAACAATGTTAAACACAATATAGTACCTCTTTGCAGAACAGACCTCATTCAGGGCAAGCATTCTCCTGTGTAATCTGAGCAAAACTAGATAGTCACTGATTTACATTAAAAATCACTGGGGGAGCAATGCGTGTGAGGCCCTTTAATAGGACACTGAATCCAAAGTGTCATCCAAGTCCTTAAGAGTTTACTAGGGGAAAAGTTGAACACAAAATTTCTACTTGGATTCCTTAGTCAAGAGTCCTTCACAATGGTAGCCACTTTTCTTATCTTGAAATATTCACATTTGCAGTTAAGTTTCATTAAAGCTTTCCTGAGTCCTGAGTTTTTTAGAAAGTCTTCCTTGGCCATGAACTTGATGTACCCTCTAATCTCTATTATAAACAAAGTTCTCTCTCTTTTAAATAGAACTTTCTTTCTTCACATTTTAATGATTCAAAATATTTTAAAAATGTATACTGGATAGTGTAGTGGTTAGCTTTAGCTTCCATAATACCATAGACTGGCTGGTTTCCGTCACTGACATTTGTTTTCCCACATTTCTGGAGGCTACAAGTCTGAGAGCAGGGTCTGGAATGTTCAGGGCCCTCTTCCTGACTTATGGCTGCCATTTTACAGAGTCCTCACATGTCAGGAGGGGCGAGTGGGATGATGGGATCTCTCCATTTTCTTTTCTCAGAAGAACATGAATCCTAATATTTCTAGCAAGTTCCCTCATTAGGCAGGTGTGTCAAATTCATGACCCACAAATTGGACCTACCTGGCTTACCTGAGCCACATTAAATGAAGCGGAATTGTCCCGGACCACATAGAAAATATATAATATAGTTAACGCATATAAATAACAAAACTTCCTTATTAAGAATATTTTTATCGTAACATGAAAAAAAAAGAGGGCAAGTGGTCCCTTCACTGGACACACCTGCCCTAAATGCAGACCTTGGAATGTGCTTGTTACTTAACCATTGTAAGTGCTCCCCTGGGGGCCTACATTTTGCTCTTTCTCCAGCTACCCTTTAGCTTCCCACTCAGGTCGTATCCCCACCGATGATCACCTGGAATGCCCTCACTCTGAATAACCTGCCCTCTCACCTTCCCATCAGTGGGACTGGTGCCTCTGTGATCGCGTGTCTCCATTTTCCTTTAGCGAGTTGGCCCTTGGAGAACAGAGTTCATACCTTCTTTCTTTCTTCCTCTCCTCTTCCTTCTCTGGAGTTAGACTAATGGGCTGAATATAGTGCTTAACAGCTGTCTCTGAGAACTGAGTTGACATCCTAGGGACTGAGAGTATAAGTATAATGATTTGGAGGGAATCCTGTCTTTCATTTCTTCTGTAATGCTCTCACATAGCATTTTATTCAGGGAAATTATGATTTTGGTGCAACTCTTATATTTCCAAGTTTTACCACCAATCCAGCATCAAGACCCAAAGTATCAAGTACAAAACTTTGTAGTCTAAAATTTAGAGATTTTCCCAACTTGTCTGATACGTAGTGCTTTTACCTGTCACTGCCCAATAGAACTTTCTGCACCGATGGAAATGTTCTTTACCTGAAATGTCCTGTACAGTAGCCACTGCTGTATGTGGTGACTGAGTAGTGTACTGGAAATGTGTTTTGTATAACTGAAGAACTGGGTTTATTAATTTTGTTTCAATTAATTTAAATTTAAATAACTTCACATGGCTAGTGGCTACTGGAAAGCACCACTGTAAACATTATAGAAGAAATGCCAACTACTCCATAAGTAACCCACCAATAACATTCATGGGTATCCTAAAGCTTGATGATGCCTGCCTCTGGGCTCTGCGGGTGTGTGTGTATGCATTTACCCAAACAAAATGTGTCCTCCTACTCAGCCTCTAGAATTTTGCATCAAATGGTAAATATACACAGTGCTTGCTGAGCAAGTCAAGTGGGGGTGAAGAGTATAACGGCAATTTTGTTTTTCCTGCTCCAGAAGGTCAGCACACCAGATATTTTAAAATTTCTCCATCAAGAAGATCCCAAACACTCAACTGGCCCTGTATTGAAGCAAGAGATTCTCCCATCCGTTTCAACTCCTACCACTTTGTTTTCTGGAGGCTCGAGACATGTAAGTGTTGTCCCAGGACTGTGGACACAGGCATGATTATCAAGACATCAAACTGGGGATGTAGCTCAGTTGACAGAGAATGTGCTTAGACTGCTTTAGGCCATGAGTTCAATTCCTGTCCCTAAAAATAAACCTACTGAACAACAAAGCCAAACTGTATTGGTAGGAAGGAACGAACTGTTGTGAGATAAACAGGAGCCTGACCATAAGAATTCAGTTAGACTGGAAGCTAGGGAGAACTTAACTGCACTTTGAAGTAGTTTTTTTTTTTTTTTCCAATAATTTACTGTGAACATTTTCATACATACAGAGAGTATTAAAATAATGTGATTTTTTGATAAGAAGGTTTTAATTCTGATGAAGTCTTGTTTATCACAGTATATCCTGTTTATTCACAGGTCATGAAGATAATTTCCTGTTTTCATCTAGTTAGAAGCCTAATGAAACTCGAACTTTATGTTCATGTATCAATTTATAAGTTCTTTTGTTAATCATATAAGCTAGAGGTTGAGGCTAATTTTTCTTTTAACAGGTCACATAAATAAGATTTTATAAACTTTTATCTATTAATTCTTTTAATAAGGATTTTTATCTGTTAATCCTTTCATAAGTAACAAGTGGAGAAAAAGTATATTTAGCTTAACAAAGGAAAATGCGTAAAGGAGACAAAGCACAAGCAACTGATAAAGGCATAAAACTCAAAGCATATCCAACTGACAAAAATAAGGAAATTCAAGAGATAAGTGATTGATAAACAAGGATGACAAGTTGGGTGTGGTGGGACATACCTGTAATCCCAGCACTCGGGAGACTGAGGCAGGAGGATCGCCATGAGTTTGAGGCCAGCTTGTGCTACATAATCCTGTCTTAAAAACAAAACAAAAAAACCAGAGCTGACAGTTTTGATTACCCAAGTGAATCATAATCTAGAATCTATGAAACAAAAGCATAACCCTTACCTTCATCCACTTGTCTCAATGGGGACCTCCAAAAATGATATAGAGATAATATAGAATCTCTAAATAATCCAAATAATATAAGGGAAATATTGTAATTCCCAACCTGATAGATGACTAATGCGTCGAATTTGTGTTGCTCAAGATCAAAGCATGAAGTCTAAAGAACAACAGAAATTAAGACCTGGAAATATTTACTGGGAGAAAGAAAGTTTTTAATCTAAGAAGGGGACCCCGAGGGTAATTTTTAAATGAGATATTTTAGTTACCTAGTATCACTTTTGTTTTCTCCAGTGACTTTGACATCTTTTATTAAATTCAAATCTCCTGGTCTCTCTCTCTTGTTCCCCCAGTCTCTAGTTCTATATTTATGCCAAGACCACATTGTCTTGTTTAGCTTTTTAGTGAGTCTTAAAATTGGGTAGTATGTCTTTCATTTTTCTTGTTTCAAGATTGCTTTGTGATGTTTTTAATCTCTTCTGTATGTATAGACAGGCATTTTTATCCACTTCATTAATTTCAAAACACTGAGTGCTACTTTTTGTGATATATTGTATGGTAGATGGCATCTTGGATGAGGTGTTTTGAGGCCTCAGTTAACAGTTGGCGTACTTTGCTTGAACTACTGTAACACTTTAGCATGGACTTGGTAATTTATAGGTAGTAGAAATTTATTTCTCATGGTTTTGGAGGATGAGGGTCTGAGATCAAGACCCTGGTAGGATTGGTGTCTAGTGAAGACCAGTTCCTTATAGATGGCTTTGTCTAGGTATTCTCACATTACGGTGAAGACAGAGGGACCAGGGTCCCAAGTTCGCCTCTTTTATAAAGGACTTACACCTACTCACAGGGCTTCAGTCTATTGACTTAATCACTTCCTAAAGGCCTCACCTAATAACACTATCACATCAGTGATTGCATTTCAGCACATAAACTTTGGAGGCAACATAAACATTTATGGTCATGGGTCCTTCTCTTGTTATATGACCTTAGATAATCACAGAGACTCAAACTTCAGAGATTTCATCAGGGAAATAGATGTTAATTCCTTTACTGATATAACAGTGTAGTGGAACTCCTGGGAATCAACTTCCAGGTCACAGTCTAGCTCTTGTAGTGGCAAGGCATGTGATATAGAACCAGTCCTTTAACCAGTTTATGCACACACAATTCATTGTCTTTAATTCTCCTTAAAATACTCCCTCACTCCTCAAAAATATTTATCCCATTATTCTTGCCTCCTTCTGAAGTAGTTCTGAAAGTCTTCTTTCATGACTATCTTTAGTTGTGCTGTTATTGCTGCCTTGATGTTCTGAATCCATTCAAAACATTTATCCATAGTGGTCATTTAACTTTGGAGAAGAGCCAGAATCACATGGTGCTACATATGGTGATAGAGTAGATGCAGACAAAACATAGTGTTTTCACTTGACAGAAATTGTTGTCAGCTGACTCCCATGGAAGGCTCTGCCTCCTTCAAAACCATTGCTCTGCACCCTGTGCCTGAAAATGGGTTTGCTTGCTGACAGCTGAGACACTGTCAAAATACAGAGTTTTGGGCCCTATCAAGATCTGCTAATCAGATTATGTAACCTAACAAAAGCCCGGGAGGTTGACATGCACATCCAGGTTTGGGAAACACAGTAAAGCCCTGGAAATTTTGAATCTTGAGAAACTGTTAAACTCTGTGGGGATTCTTGAGTAGTTCAGGCCTGTGCGGTTCTTCATAGTAGCCGTCAGTCACATGTGGCTGCTGAGTACTGAAACATGACTAGTCCTATTTGAGAGAGTCTATGAGTTTAAAACGCATGCTGGGCTCTGAAGACTTTAGTATGAAGAAAAGCAAAATCTCATTGATAATTCATAGGGCTGGGGGTGTGGTAGAGCATTTGCCTGGCATATGTGATCCTCTAGGTTCCATTCCCATCACAAAACAAAAACTGTATAGATGCATGCTCACATAATACTATACAGAATTTATTGGATTAATGAAAGATACTATAACCTTCCACCTATTTTTAAAAACTGGCTATTAGAAGATGTAAAATGACATACTTGGCTTACATGATATTTCTATTGGGCAGCACTGAACTGGGTCCCATTGTAGCGTATTCAGTATCACCCTGAGGAGGAAGACGTTGCCTACCCTTCAGAGAGAAATTCACATCCTCTGAGAAACAAGGAGCTAGGGCTAGAAGAAGCTATGAAATCGCCACTTAAGGACAGAAGTACAGACAGAAACAGACTCTATGTGGGGGAAATTGCCCAACCTCCCATGCTGTTGAAATAGGGGAAAATTAAAACATGCTGCTATTTTGGGAACACTTTAGTAAATTTGTAAAATGCGACAGCTCATTGTTGGCAAGGGGTCACAGTGGAAGCGCTCTGTTGTAACATCTCTGGAGGGAAATTATTAATATGTCTCCAAAGCCTTGAAAATTCATTCTCTCCCCCCCCACCCGGTGCTGGAGATTGAACTCCAGCGTGCTAAACACATGCTTTACTCCTGAGTTATACTCCCTGCCCAAAGTGTTCTTTGTAGTCTGAAAATTTTAGTTATAAACTAAAAATTATTATAAATGTTATCTCAAATGCATACATACAGATTTCCAGAGAAGCCTTGTTTATAATTGTTTTTAGTTTGAAAAGTCAGCAGCAAATATCAAGAGAAAATAAGTTACAGATTGTATAGGCCCAGGGTGATTCTACTTGCTTAAATTCCAAAATCGGGTAAAATTAACCATATTTTGGGGGTGACATACATGTATAATGAAGTCATAAAGAAAAGTAAGATGATTAACAGACAGTTTTGAAACAATGTTTATGTACAGGACAAGAGGAGATTGGATAAGGGGGAGGCCGTGGGGCACTTTTTTAGGGTGTGTGGTTTGAAACAGAGTCTTACTATGTAGTTCTTGAACTCACTATGTAGCCCAAGCTATCCTTAAACTCATGACAATCCTCCTGCTTCAGCCTCCTGAGGGATGGGATTATAGGTGTGTACCACCAAACCCAGCCACAGGGCACTTTTGAGGTTCTGGTGATGCTGTTCTTAAAGTGAATCACGGGCACATGGGTTTTCATCTTATACTCATAGTTTATATGTATGTATTACATACAATTGTTTTTTTTTTTTTTTTTTTGGTGGTACTAGAGATTGAATCCAGGGCCTTTGCACTGGGCTGCATTCTCCAAATCTCTCTCTTTTATTTTGAGATGGGTCTCACTAAGTTACCCAGGTTGGGCTTTAATATATGATCCTCCTGCCTCAGCCTCCTAGAATGCTGAGATAATAGGCTGATATATACTTTTTATATAGTACACATGTCATAATCAAAAAGAGAAAAAGAATACAAGAAAAACCAAGGAAAAATTCTTTTCTCTTTTCTTTGTTCAGTTAGAAAGTTACAGCTACAGCTTCTGATTCTGGATTTATCTATTTTGCCTTTTGGTTTTGTCTGTGTTTACTTTATGTTACTAATATTACCAATGTAAAGTTGTTATTGCTTTCAAGTAGGTTTATCTTTTTATCATTGTGATATACTTTTCTTTGTTTTAAAATAATGCTTACTCACTTAAAATTTACTTTGTGTGATATTATAATTATATTGCTTCCTTTTGGGTAGTATTTGAAGGTTTATAGTTTTCTGTCCTCTGCTTTCTTTTTCTTTTCTTTTTTTTGGGGAGGGGAGGACTGGGGATTGAACTTACAACCTTGCGCTTGCCAGCCGGGTGCTTATGCTGCTGAGCTAAATCCCCAGCCCTGTCCTCTACTTTCTAGCTTTCTGTACATTTCCATTTAAATTGTGTCTCATATAAATGGTATAGTCAGATGTTTTGATTTTTTCACTTTTTTATTTGCATATTTTAGGTAGGCATAATGATAGCATTCATCACGGGGAATCTGTACTTGTGCGTGATACATCTGGCTGCTGCTTTTCCCCCTATTGCCATCTCCTCTGTGTAACCCTTTCCACTCCTTTTTACAAAAGCTTTGTTTCCATTTTTTCTATTTTTTTCTTGCCCCTTTCTTTTCCCTACATCAGTCACCTCATTTGAACATTTTCTTCTTCTCATTTCTCAATATCTATTATACATTTTGATCCTTATTTACACTTCTGGTTTCTCACACTAGAAAAACCGTGGCATTTAAACTTGTACATCTGATTTATTTCACTTAAGAGTATGGTCTCAAGATGCATCTATTGAACTAGAAAGGACGTTTATCCTTTTTATGGCAGAGTAGTACTCTGTTGTGTACAAAAACACATCTTCTTTATTAATTAGTTGATGGAGTATTTTGTGGTATTTCCAAGATTTAGCTATTATACAAACTATGCCACTATAAACATGGGTGTGCATATATCACTGTGATTTGATACTTCTAACTATTTCAAGAAGATACTAAGAAGGGAAACAGCTGGATCAAATAGAACCTCTAATTTTAGATTTTTTAGGAATCTCCATACTGATTTCCACAGTGGTTACCTATTCTACACTCACACCAACAGTGGAGAAGGGTTTCCTTTTCCCCAAGGACCCAGACCAACATTTGTTGGTTGTTTTCTTGGTAACAGTCATTCTTTCTGGAATGAGATGGAATCTCAGCATTGTTTTAACTTGCCCCTCTCAAATGACCACTGATGTCATTTGAGATTATTTCCTATATTTATTTACTGTCTATTTCATCTGCGAAGTGTCTATTATTTCAAATGCCCATTTTTAGATTAGGTATTTAAATTTGGGGAGGTTTAATTTTTTTGAGTTCTTTATATATTCTAGATATTAGTCCTTTGAGGAACAGCTGACAAAATTATTTTCCCACTCTGTGGGCTGTTTTTTTTACTCTGTTAGTGATTTCTTTTGCAGTACAAAAAGCTTTTTAATGAGACGAGAGCCCCATTGTTGATTCTTTGTGATAGTTCCTGTGTAATCAGTGTTTTATTAATAAAGTCTTCATGCACACCTATGTTTTCAAGAGTTCTACTTATTCTATATCTTCCAGAAAATTTAGTGTTTCTGTTTTAATGTCTAGATCTTTGATGCATTTTAATTTTAACTTAGTGCATGGTGAAAGATATGGGTCTAGTTTTAATCTTTGGCACATTGAAATCCATTTTTTCTAGCACCATTTATTAAATAGGCTATTTTCTTGCCAGTACCATTCTGTTTTTATCATAGTATCTTTGTAGTATAATCTCAAGTCAGGGATTGTGATGCCCCCGGGCTTGCTTTTGTTGCTCAGAATTGCTGTTGTTATTTTAGGACTCTTCTGGTTTCAAATGAATTTTAGAATTGTTTTCTGTGAGGTATGCTATTGATATTTTGATGGAGATTGTATTAAATCTGTATAACAATTTTAGAAGTATGGCCATTTTCACTATATTGGTTCTTCCTACCCAAGAACAAGGGATATCTTTCCATTTTGTCATCTTCTCTGATTTCCTTTTTCAGAGTACTCTGGCTTTCAATGTAAATGTCTTTTACTTCCTTTGTTAGATTGATTCCTAGGTATTTTATTTTCTGGATGCTGTTGTAAAAGGCATTTCACTAATTTTTCTCTCAGTTTGTTCTTTGTGTACAGGAATGCTTTTCTTTGTTGGTAGCTTTTTTATTGCTTCTTCAATTTCATTGACTGATATTAGATTAATTAGAATCTTTATTCTTCTTGACTCAGCTTTGATAATTCATATATGTAGAAATCCATCCATTTCTTCTGTGTTTTCCACCCATTAGAATACAGGTTCTCAAAGTATTAATGATCTTCTGGATTTCTTCAGGGTCTGCTGTGATTTCACTCTTTCCATTCCTAATTGAATAGATTTGCGTGTTTCTTTCTTTTTTTTTTTTTTTTGATAAGTTTGGCTAAGGATTTATCAGTTTAATCTTTCAAAGAACCAGCTCTTCAGTTCATTGGTTCTTTGTATTATTTTCATAGTTTCCATTGCATTAATTTCTGCTCTGATATTTATGCTCTTCCTTGTATGAACTGTGGACTTGATTTGCTTTTCTTTTTCTAGAAGCTTGGGGTTCAACATAAGTTATTTACTTGAATTCACTCTGCTTTTCAGATATGGGAATTCATCTATCAATTTCCCTCGTAGAATTGCGTTCATTGTGTTCCATAAGTTCTAGTATGTTGTACTAGCATTATCATTTAATTGTAGAAACTGTCTAATTTCTTTCATTTATATATATATATTGCTTTTTGAGACAGGGTCTTGCTCTATAATTCAGGATGGTGTTGAACTCACTATGTAGCCCAGGCTAGCCTCAAACTCACAATAATCTTCCTGCTTCAGCCTCCAAATGCTGAGATTACAGGCAGGCACCACCATTCCCAGCTCTAACTTCTTCTTTTCTTTTCTTTTCTTTCTTTCTTTTCTTTCTTTCTTTCTTTCTTTCTTTCTTTCTTTCTTTCTTTCTTAGAGCATAAAACCAAGGAAAATACAACAGAATAAAACTAATCAAAACAAACCAGTGTAAGTGATACAGGACTTCAAAACAATGCAAAATTAACAATAGTTACCATGATGCCTCTTGTTGTCTTCAAAATAGCTGCAAATAACTTCAGATATAGTAAACGTCAAACAGAACAGAACAGACTAGAACCAATAAAAACAAATACATGCAATAAAGGACTTCATAACACTACAGTAGCAAACCCCAAATGGCTACCATAATATATCTAGCTATCTTTGAAATAGCTACTCATACCATCAGATATAACAAAATCAAAGAAAACAGAACAAAACCCAACCCAACAAAACAATGAAAATGATTCCATACTTCAAAGTAAGACAATAAGGAATTAACAGTGGCTACCACCTTCAGAAGGAGATTCCCTTGGATGCCACACTGCGTGCCTGTATCCTCTAAATAGATGATCAAACAACTAGCCATAGACCTGCAAGGTCAGGGAAACACCAAAACACCTCAATAGCTATCATCACAGCCTGCGTTTCTCTGGATCAGCCAGTTGCTTATGGAGGTGGGGCAGGGGGGATTGGCTATTCTTGTTTGCCAGTCTGCTCTCTGGAAGGGGCCAGGGTCTGGCTGTCCCCTCACTGGCAGTGGCCCATGCGTGGCTCTGGTTTGCAGGGAAAGCTTACTTCTTGGTGAATCCTTTGTTTTCTCCCCCTAGTCTGTGAATGGTGCTGATTCAAGGGGGAAAGGCTTGGGTCTGGCTAATTTCTTCTTTAATTTCATCTGTGACCGAGTGGTTATTCAGGAGTGTGTTATTTAATTTCTACATCTTTATGAAGTTTTTGTGGTTTCTTTTGCCATTGATTTCCAATTTCATGGCTCTATGGTCTGTTAATATGCATAGAATAATTTTGATTCCTTTACATTTACTTTTGCATGTTCTGTGAGCTACTCTGTGGTCTATTTTGGAGCACATACTGTGTGCAGCTGAGAAGAATGTGTGTTCTAATGGGAAGGGCACTCTGTAGACATCTACTAAATCCATTTATTCAAAAATCTGATTCAGTTCTGATTTGTTTTGATTTTTTTGTCTAGCTGATCTGTTTGTGACAGTAGAGTATTGAAGTCCTACAATTGCCTTATATTAGTGCTTATTTGATTTTTAATGTCTGTTAATATTTGTTTTGTATAGTTTGGTGTTCTGATATTTGGTGAATATATATTTATGATTTTTCTTTCTCTTGGATTGTTCCCATTACAAGGATGTAGTGACCTTCTTTATTTCCCTTGATAAGTCTTGGCCTAGGACTGGCGATTTAGCTCAGTGACATAAAAGCCTTCCAGGTAAGTGTGAGGTTGTGAGTTTGATCCCCAGTGCCACCCCCCCCAAAATGTCTTGGCCTGAATTTTGCGTTATCTGCAAATAGAATAGCTACCCCTGCTTTCTTCAGGGTTCCTGTCTTGTGGAGTATTGTTTTCCATTCTTTGACTTTCAATCTATGATTTTCTTTTTTAATTAAATGTGTTACTTGTATGCATATTATTAGATCTTGCTTCTTGATCCATTTTTCCAGTTTCTTTCTTTTGAACTGAGATAGTTAACACTGGTGGTTATAATTGATACATATTGACTTATACTCCTCATGTTATTTTTCTGTTGTTAGTTTTTTAAAATTATTTGTTGTTTTTTCTTTTTAATTATTTGCTTTGCCTGATGGGTTCATTCTGTTGAGGTTTATGGAGTATAGTCTTCATTGTCTTGCTCTAGACTGTCCTTCAGAACATTTTGGATTGCTCCCTTGGTGGTCATGAATTTTTTCATGTGTTCTTTGTCATGGAAGTATGCTATTCATCAGTTTTGAAAGACAGTTTTGTGGGGTGTATCAATCTGGGTTGAGGTAGCTTTCTTTTAGGGCTTGAAATAATTTATTCCAAGTTCTCCTTGACTTGAGGGTTTGTGTTGAGAAGTCTGATGGGCTTTCCTTCACATGTGGTTTGTTTTCTCTAGCAGTTTTTAGTATTTTGTTCTTGTGTTGAATTTCTGGAATCTTGACTACTACATGCCTTAGTGTAATTTTTTTTATCATGGAGTTCTGTATACCTCCCTTATCTGTATGTTAAATTCTCTTTCCCTACTGGGGAAGTTTTCTGCCATGATGTTTATGAACAGGTTTTTTAAATGTCATTTGTGCTATCTCCTCCTTTTTCATTGACTCTGATTAATCTTATGATATTCTTTTTTGTATCGTCTAGAAACTGCTGGATTGATTTCTTGTGGTCCCTTGATATTTTTAAGAAGTCTTTCTTTTCATGATTGCTAACCACAATCCTATCTTCTAGGTTTGATATTCTGTCCTCACATTGGCTCATTCTGCTGCATATAATTTTAATAGAATTTTAATCTCCTAAATATCTATTTGAATCTGTTTCATGGATTCTATTTTTTTCCACTGTTGGGCTTTCATGGTTTCCACCATTTTCCTAAGTTCCTCTTTTTTTTTTAACTGTATCTGCTCTAGAGTCACTAATCATGTCTTTTATCATAGTCACCATTTGTAGTTATCTGAAAAATTATTTCTGATTTGATTTTTTTCTAGAACCTCGTTCATCTGCTTTGTTATTTCTGTTACTTCAGAGAGTACAGATGAATGACTTTCAGTTTGTTTCACCTCATTGCCTCCTCAGTTTGCCTTTAGTGAGCTGCAAGTCTGGGTTGCATCTTTCTTAAATGTCTTCTCATTTTCTTTCTTTCTTTTTTTTTTTTTTTAGTTTAATTCCTAGATTGATTCTTGTAATTGCTTGTGGCAGGTAGCTTTATTGCTAGTCTTTAGAACCCTTAGAAAATGACTACTTATCAATAATATTTTCCAGGTGTAACTGGCCTTTGAGTTTTGAGTCTATTGCAACATCCTACCTCTTCAATTTATTGGGAATGAGAAGTTGCTGCCTATTTGGCCTAGCACCTTGTTCCTTGGCACTGATCTATGCTATTGTTTATGACTCTTAGGCAATCTCAGACTTGGCATACCAAGAAGAAAAACTTATTAGAACAATTTAGTCACGTTGGCTACTTTAGTACAATCAGCAATAGCAACAGCATCAAACACAGCCTAGAGAATGACAAACTGTGGTAACTATTTGCCACCTTTAATTGTACAACCTAAAAAAAATCTAAAGCAAACCAGAAAGTTGTATACAGTAAATATGCCCTCTGCATGGCAGTTTTACCCTCAGAGGAGAAATTTAAAAGGGATTAGGGGAAAAAAATAGATAAATAGCAGAGGAAAATTAGAAGCAAGCCTGGAGGATAAAGAAAGATTATTCTGAGAAACTAGTGAAGAAAACAGGAGGGAAAGAGAGAAGGTAGAAATAAAAACAAGAACCAAACAACTGAGAGCCTAGAAACAGTGTCCATACTCATAAAAAGAGAACAGAGAGAGAGAAAAAAAAAAAAACAAGGAAAGATTAAAAATAAAAAGTCCACGTCAGGGCATGTCTCTGCTATCATTGGTAGACCCAGCAGGAAGAAACAGCTCAGATCCATGCCGATTAATCCCAGAAAGTCAGCTATACATTTACTATGGGATACTAGATAATCCCAGCAGGCCTACACTTTTAGTTACACTGAAGTTCAGGCTGGTTTCTGGCTGTGAGGCTGAAATTTCATTTTTTCAGCCTGCAACAATCCATGGCCTCCTGACAGCTTGAACTCAGCTCCTTGGTCCCCTGCCAACTTGAACTCAGTTCCACCTTGCCCTAACGTAGGGAGCCAGTAGATGGAGCCAGCCTGCAGTTGCTCTGAGTTCCAAGCTCACTTGGCCTCTCTCCAGGATGGGTACTGGCCAACCACTCTCTCCTGGGGGACGTCTGAACCCAAATAACTTATGAGCCGCTGTACTTTACTGCAGCCACTGCTCCTTGTCCACTGGTGTGTTTCTCTATGGAGGCTTCTGGGGTCAGAAGTGGTCATCATGCATCTGCAGGTGTGAGCTGCCCTTCCTACGAATGAGTCAGAGCTCAGAGAGAAAATGTCACTTGCCATCTCCTTTTTCTCCATTGTGGTCTCTCTTTTCTCTCCCCATTGCTTCAGATCCTTGCTGTATCTTGGAGACCTACATCCTCCTCCTTCTTTTCCTCACATTGTTATATTCCAGTATCTGGACACCAAATCTCTGTTTTTCTGCTGTTCATGACTCTGATACCTTCTCAGAAGTCTAATTAGATATTTTTGAATGCAAACAATTTTTATACTTTTTATAATAAGTAGTTTGTTGTATTTTACTGTAATTTCTGATATATATTGTTGTTGTTGTTGTTAAATCTACTGACTTGTTTCCTATTTTTTCTGTTACTTATTTGTGGTCTGTTGTTTTCTCCTGCTTTGAATTTCCATCTTCATGCTCTTCTTCTCCTGAATTCTTTGAAATTAGCTAAATCTTCTGGCTTCTATTATTTCTTTTGAGCAGTAAACTATTTGCCTTTTTATCCTGCCTCTGTCAAATGTAGAGCCAGATGTGATGTTATATGCCTGTAATCTCAGCACTCTGGGAGGCCTAGACAAGAGGATTATAAGTTTGAGGCCAGCATGAGCAATTTAATCATTTTGATCCTGTTTTTAAAAAAAAAAACTGGTTGAGGATGCAGCTTAGTATGAAAGCCCCAAGTTTAATCTCTAGTTGAAGAACAAAAACAAAACAAAACAAAACCAAAAAAACCCCTCTGTCCTCTCAGCAGTTTTATTATTATGTGTCTGTGGGTAGTATTATTTAAAAATTATTTGTTACTCTTGAATCTGTGGTTTATTGTTTCTTGTCAGTCTTGTAAAATTCATATTATCTCTTGAAGTACTTTCTTCCTCATTTTTCTTTGTGCGGCTCTAAGTATACATTATACATTTTCATTATATCCAGTATGTTTCTACAGTTTTATTTTTATAGTTTTCTCTGTGTTCTTCTCTATGTATTTTCTACTGATCCATCTTCCAGTGCACCAATCTCCTTTTCAACTGTATCTGAGTTTAAGTAAATTTGTAGAATTCTTTAATTTCTGTTACTTTAATTTTTAGGTCTAATTTTTAAAAATTTATATCTCTTGAATGACCAGTGATATTGAACATACATATATATATGTATATATATATTTTTTCTGCTGCTTCTGCTGCTGCTGCTGCTTCTTTTTCTACTACTACTACTACTACTTCTACTTCTTCTTCTTCCTCCTCCCCCTCCTCCCCCTCCTCCTCTTCCGCTTCCTCCTTCTCCTCCTGTGCTGCTTCTTTCTTTCTTTCTTTCTTTCTTTCTTTCTTTCTTTCTTTCTTCCTTCCTTCCTTCCTTCCTTCCTTCCTTCCTTCCTCTTCCCCCTCTTCCTTTTCTTTTTCTTCCTTTTCCTCCTTCTCCTCCTCCTCCTTCTCCTCCTTCTTCTCCACCTTCTTCTTCTTCTTCTCCTTTTCCTCCTCCTCCTCCTCTTCTTCCTCTTCTTCTTCTTCTCCTCCTCCTCCTCCTCCTCCTCCTCTTCTTCTTCTTTCTTCTTCTTCTCCTTTTCCTCCTCCTCCTCCTCTTCCTTTTCCTTCTCCTTCCCCCTCCTTCCCCCTCCTTCCTCCTCCTCCTCCTCCTCCTCTTCCTCCTCCTCATCCTCCTCCATAGGATCAAACTCAGGACCTTGCTCTTGCCAGGCAGGTGCTTATGCTGCTGAGTTATATCCCTGGTTCAAAACTTCTTCACCTGAGAAGTATGTATTCATCTCAGATGCCCATTTTTGGATTCGATCTTTAAATTTGGGGGGTCTGATTTTTGAGTTCTTTACATTTTAGGTCTAATTTTCATTTGATTATTTTCATATAAATTCTGGGTCTCTGAAAAAAATTCTCTATCTTGTTACTTATTTTCTTGACCTTATTAATCACCCTTAGTTTCAAGTTCATGTCTTACATTGCCAATATCTGATCAGCTGTGGATTTTTGTTGTTTTCTTCCATGTTTTTAGTCACTTATTTTTGTATGAGGAACCATCTTAGCTTACCCTAAACTCTCCTGGTTGCAGCATTTCAAGTGCTACATCCCAGGCCAACTCTCAGGACTGAAGAAATTTGGACAGTTGGGCACTTTTTAGTCCTGATACACCTGGTAATTTTTGATTGAATGTTGGATAGTATATACAAAAAATTGGAATAAGCTGAGGCTTAGAAAGGTGTTATCTTCCTTTACAGAGTTTACTTTTGTGTTTAAGGGGCACTTAGGGTAGAGACAAATGGTCTTTAACCAGTCTGGGATTGAGCTTGTGCAGAGCTGGTTTTCAGTGTTTGTGAGGACATTGGTCTCATCTCATTGACTCTTACTTCTAGTACGGAAGCATTTGAGAGGGCTCCTCTGAAAGCCTACATATTCCCCAACCCCTGCTCTGTGGTAACCCAAACTGTTTTTTCTTTCTATCAAGATGGTATTTACTCCTAAGCTTCTCAGTGTCCCAGCCTCAGGTTCTAATGCAACAAAGTGGAATTGCCACTTTTCCTTGAGTGGGAAGGCAGCATCTGGTGTCACTTTCCAATCCATGCTCATTTTCTTTGGGAACTTAGTTTCTTGAGTTCTGCATACTTTCATGGCTTTGGGTGTTATTTTTATCTCCCCTTCCTGTCCCAACACTGTGCTCAGCATCTCAATCTCTCAGCTCTTTCGTTGAGTGCCTTGCACTTGCACAAAAGCCTCAGAGGGAAAAGCGGAGCAGCAGGCTCACTTCAGTGGGCTTCTCTTCTCCCTAGCTGTCTTGGCACTTGCTCCACACTGTGCCGGAATAGTTTAACCATTTAACTCCCTCAGCTTTCTCATTGTTCCTGGCAGAAAAGTTAGCGTAGTATAACTTACTGTGATAGCACCTAAAGTGAAGTCCTAAGAAGAATGTTCTTTGAGCAGAATTCTTCAGCTCCTCCACTCATCCACCTTGTTCTCCTAAGTAGTTTCCTTCTTTGACCAACCTCCTCTGCCCGTTCTTTCCAGTCATCACTTTTTACACCTCATTCATTCATGCTTCCTGACCATCCCATGTGTTCTTGAGTGTGCACGTTTTAAAGTTGTTTTCCGTGCAGCAGTCATGTAGCATTGGCTGATGACACTTTTCAGAGCCAGCAACCAGGTGTGGTGAAGCTGGATATATGGTTGGCATTGATTAATCAGGTCCAGTTCCTCAGAGGAACTGTTGGTTTGATTTTTAGAAAAATCTCTCTCTAGGGGTTCAGAGTCTCTGCCCGGAAGCTTTCTTAGTGTTTTAAAATGTGGAAGACCAGGTTAGGAATTAGAAGCAGAAGTTGAGTTTCTCTCTGTGAAGTCAACAGTGAGACTGGTTGTGTGCAAATTGTGGCAATGTGTAAGCAAATTTAATAATGATAATTTTTTTCATCTTTTAAGTCCAAGCACCCTTATCTCTATCATCTAAGCTTGGAGTGCCCTGATTTAATGATGATAGTTTTTTTTAGGTACCCATATGTCATGGTTTATGTTGGTGGCCCCCAGGCCTCATGTATTTGCATTGTACATTTGTGACTGGTTCATTGTCTAGTGCTTGGATTGATGGTGTCAGTGCTACACCCTCCTAGGGGGTGGAGACAGGATGTGATGTAATGGCAGGAAGAAGGTGTGTCTCTCTCTTTTGCTGGCTTCCGGCTTGCTGTTTGCAGCCGCCATGAACTGTGGCCCTGCCATGCCACCCTGCCTTGGAGCCAACTGAGTATGGACTGAAACCTCCAAAAACTGTAAGAAATAAACCTTTCCTTTCCCAACTTTGGGCATCAGGTATCTTGTCTCAGTGATAAATAAAAAGTAACTAAGACACCACACGAATGTCATCACAATTTATCATTACTTCTGACTGCGTACTTCACATACCTCCTTCCTTTCAGTTCTCACCATAACACTATGAGACCAGGATGTTTGTTCCCAGTTAGATTTTTGATGCAGCCAATGGGTTACAGAGCAAGCATTTGAATCTGTCTGATTCCCACTCTCAAACGCTTAGCCCCATGCTTTGCTGTCCTACCATGAATGCTGCCTGCCGCCAAGAGCCCTCCTGCAGCACTGCGCAGGAGATAGTCCACTTCATCCCACAAGGTCCATGTTAAAGGATGGAATTTTAGAACCTTTGTTGTTAGACAAAGACTGTATCTGAGCAAGACAGAGCTTTCTAATCTCTTAGATGAGAGGATTCCTAATCTCTTAGGATGCAACTTCCTTTGGCAAAGTATGACCTGGTGCTTTAACTTAATGTGAGTCAGGACACGTGCTCTGTGTGGATTATGGTTTATGGTGTAAATGTGCTCTGTGTGGATTATGATTAATAAAAAGTTATTAACTGTGAAACAAGTAAAAGTTATTAACTGTGAAACAATTTATTATATCTGTCATGTTTGATTTCAGGGAAGTATAATCAGCCTTAACAGCACTTGCACAGAGATGGGTAATTTTGACAATGCTAATGTCACTGGAGAAGTAGAATTTGCCATTCGTTATTGCTTCAAAACTCATTGTTTAGAAATATGCATCAAAACCTGTAAGAATCTTGCCTATGGAGAAGAAAAGAAGAAAAAGTGCAATCCGTGAGTGTTTTTTTGGGGGGGTAGTGGTGGTGGTTTGGTTTTATGTAAGATGTATATTGATTCTAAAATATATATGAAAGTGCAAAATTCTAAGTTATAAAAAAGAACAAAAATAGAAGACTTACTTCCACAATTCTTATACAACCATAGTAATTTGAATAATAATATTGATACAATACAGACAGGTGTGTTGACAGAACAAAACCGAAGTTCCGGCTACAGGCCTTAGAATATATGGGAATTTATATATGGTCAGGAGGTGTTTTAGACCATTCAGTTTGCTGTAAAAGATCAGGCTGGGCGGCTTACTATATGTGCTGCCAAAGTGAGCACTACCCTGGGTGTCTTATAAGCAACAACAATATATTTCTCATACTTCTGGATGCTGTAAGTCTTAGGTGCTGGTAGATTCGGTCTGATGAGGGCCACTTCCCTGATTCATAGATAGGCAAATGCCTCTGTCACCACATGGAGGAAGGGTGCAGGGCAGCTCTCTGAGGACCCTTTAATTGCATCCACATAAGCTGTCCTCTTACCTCCCGCAGGCCTCCCTTCCCATGTCATCATACTGAGGATAAAGTTTTGTCCTGTGAATTTTAGAGGGATATAAGTATTCAGTCCATGGCAGGGGCTGTTACACATCAGTGCGGGGGGAAAAGTGGACTTCGGGGAAATTTGAACTTCCATACAGGAAAAACAAGCTTAAAATCTTGCTTCACAAAATTCATAAATACATTAAATTTTTTTCTAACTCATAGGCATGAAATGATGAATCACCATGATTTAAATGTGCATTTCCCTGATTGTTAGTAGGAATAAACAACTTTTTACATGTGTGCCTTAGCTACTTAGATTTCTTTTTCTTTTCACTTTCTATTCACATTTTTGGCCTATTTTACTGTTGTTTTGTCATTTTCTTGTTTATAGGAAACTTTCGTGTGCATGTGTGTAGTACTGGAAATTGAAGCAGGGTGCATGCTACCACTGAGCTACATCTGCAGCCCATAGACATGTTTTTAAAAATCTATGATTGTTCTGTTTTGTTTTGACAGGGTCTCACTATGTAGTTCAGGCTGGCCTTGAACTCACAGCAATTCTCCTATCTCAGCTGGGATTATATTCAAAGCCACACCTGGCTTTAAAATCTATTTTTAGTAGGTTTTCCAATGTTCTTCATTGGTTGGATATATTTTACATATCTTACCTAGCTATTCCTTATTTTCTAATTTATTTGCAGTAGTTTTGCTTGTAGAGAATTTGGTAATTCTAATTTATGAAAATCTTCCTTTACGATCTCTGCTTTTTGGGGCAGGGGATGTAACTCAGTGGTAGAGCACATGCTTAGCGTGTACAAGTTCCTGTTGTCAACCCCTAGCACCCAAAACAAAAAGAAACAAAAAAACCCACAATCCAAAAAATTCTGCTTTTTTATGTGTTGAATTCCTATGCCAACTGAAGGTTATTGATTTTCTGTGTATGGCCTAATGCAAAACCTCATTTTTGCCTTTCTTTCCTATGTGGAAAACTTCTGATACACTGTTAATTGCCAGCAGTTGAGTAGTGGTAGGAAAAGGAATGTCCCTCAAATTATGAGATATAAGAGGAACCATTTCTGAAACAAAGACTATTCCAAATTTCCTGAGGTTCCTATGGGTATAGCTCAAAGGTATAGTGCTTGCCTACCACGCACAAGGCCCTGGGTTCAAACCCCTGCCCCTTAGACCCCCTATACACACATACACCAAAAGAAAAAGGCACACACCCTGTCACTTTCGGTTTGGTGCCTTGCATATGTGCACCAGAACCAAGTGTAACGGTTGCAGCAGAATCGTTTATAAAAGCAAAGACTAAGACATAAAGGCTCCTCAGGAGGGTAAGTGACTTGTGGTAGGCTTGTGCAATAGAGCCATATGAAGGATTATAAATGAATGCGCTATAGCTATACATAGCCATATAGGTAAATCTCATACAGTAAATGAAAAAAGCAAGTTAAGACTATATGAGTTTTGTTTATATAAAAGTTCAAAGCTCAGCAGAGAAGAGTAGTCTTTGAAGCTTAAGGAAAAAGCAAAGTGTGAATCCTAAGCTTTCCATTTTCTCTTTGTTCTTGTGGGTTAAAGGTCAGTGACAGGTGGAGGTAGAGGCGGGGCGAGCTGGGGTGTGGCTGCTTTGTTCAAGCTGAAGAATCTGGTTCTATGATGCTCCTCAAGTGGCAGAGGAGAAGGGGGTGCAGACTCCAGGAACAGGGTATGAGCAAGGCAGGGAGAGCTTCACTTTCCTCCCCCAGGAATATTTCACAGGATCATATAGCCAACATTGTCCAACACCTGTGGATCAGAAACTGTACGGCCAACACTGATATGAGCCATGTCAGTCTTGGTCACTAAGCCTTTTCTATCATCTCAAGACCCAGAAGGAAGCAGTGTGAAGAAAAGGCTGATGTGTGGGTTCTACTTCTTGGGGTTTTTTGTCAGCCCCTTGCTGAGCTCTCATTTTTGTCCTTCTGCGTTTGGCTACAGGTATGTAAAAACCTACCTGCTGCCTGACAGGTCCTCTCAGGGGAAGCGCAAGACTGGTGTCCAGAAGAACACACTAGACCCAACCTTTCAGGAGACCTTGAAGGTACTTGTTGGACAAATATTCTTGCACTGAGCCCTACCTTTTCCAGGCTGACTATGCTGATCAGAGTCCAACAGGAGATATTTTCAAACTCTTGAGTCAGTTAAATATAAGTGCAGACATGTAATAAATTTCTTTGTGGCTCTGTCAATCAGTGGCAAATTGATAGAAAATAGATTGCAGCCTTTGTACAGGAAAAGTGCAAACTCTGGTGGACTTGTGAATGGCTTTTGATTAATGATTTCTGAGAAAATGGGGAGGAAAAAACCTGGCTGCCTCTGTGTCTCAGGCTGAAAATCAGGCACAAAGTGATTTTAAAAATTGGTTTGTGTCTTGTTGCATTTGTATGAGTATCACAGAGGCGTGCTCGAACAAGGGCTGCTGAAAACAAAATGGATGAGTCACTGTCTTTGTAGAAGTGATTCTTTATTGTAATACATGGAAAAAGTCCAGATTTCTTCATTTTTTAATGAAAAAAGTCATTTTATGAAAAAAAAAAGGAACTGTGTTTTTTACTTGCTTTAATCCTGAGAAATGAGATTATGGTTTAGAATGGAGCTAAGGCCTCACACTCTGGTTTGGGTTGGAGTAGTGAGTACAGCCTGGCAGGGGCAGACTGACTTTGGGAGCCCCAGCCAGAAGGGCAGACAAGGCTGAGGGACACCCCAGTCAGAACTGAGCAGCCCAGAAATCCTGCCATCTCATGCTATGCTAGCTGTGGATAGGAGAGGGCTTTGTTTGCCTTCCTTGGCAAATAAGGGTGTCTGTGAACTGCCTGCCAGGGGCCATCTGGGTGGCTGGCACGGAGCCCAGAGTTCATTAAATAATAATAGCCATTGTTTCCTGGGCCCCTGGTGGGCCAAGTGCTTTATATACACATTGAGGAAGACATTAGAATCCTCCTTTTCCAGCAGGGAAACCAAGACTTAGAGAGTACTTAGAAGTACTTAGCTTGAAGCCAAGATGGACTGGCAGCCCTGCTCAAGTTTCATCTGCATCTGCGTAGGAACCCTCTGGGGAGTTTTAGAAGTTGTAGATTCTGACTCAGCGGGTGTGGGTGGAGTCTGAGATGCCACTGTTCCCACAAGCTCCATTGCATGCTGGGATGCCACCGGCCTAGCCCAGCTGAGCTATAGACAAGTCACTGGCTGCAACCTGGTCTGCAGTTCTTGCACCTGCTGGAAGAATCTGGAAAACTCCAACCTGTGCCAGCTCACACATTTTAAACTGATATTAAAAATTACTCATCATATATTTAGAAAGGCATTTTGAGTTAGAGGTTTAGAAAGGAGGTTTTAGATAAATATTTAATTATATAGTTCAATTTTAAAAGTTAACCTACTTTGTCTAAATCATGCATAGAATCTCAAAGTAATCACTTAAAATTATTTTTATCCAAGGGTTTTATCAAGTCTTCTGTGAATATTATATAGTTCTGTGAAACTTTACAGATACATTTGAAAGAATTATATTTCTAATCTAAATTCAGAACATCCTAACACAGGTCAGACTTATTATCTTTTGGTATATGTTTACAATACAGAATAATTGCATTCATTGTGGGGGACTATTCATATATATCATATGATACCTTTTTTCAGTTACACTAAGGATTGAACCTAAGGCCTTCACACTGAGCTGCATTACTTTTCCCTTTTCTCTTTCTTTCCTTCCTCCCTCCCTTTCTTTCTGTCTCTCTCTTTCTGCCTCTCTCTCTCCCCCTCCCCTTCCCACCTTTTTTTTCTTGTTTTGAGACAGGATCACACTAAGTTGCTAAATTGACTAAGCTGGGCTTGGAGATTTGATCCTTCTGCCTCAGCTGCCCAGAGTTCTGGGAGGACAAGCATGTTACCACCATGCTTGGCTTTTTTTTTTTTTTTTTAAATTCTTAAAGAAATTCACGTATACCAGCCTTGGCAATTTAGCAAGACCCTGGCTCAAAAACAAACAAACAAACAAACAAAAACCAAACTGCCAGAGATGTAGTTCAGTGGTAGAGTGCTTGCTTAGCATGCACAAAATTTTGGGTTCAGTCCCCAGTACCAGAGAGGAAAACAAAGAAGGCTTGTAGAAACTAGTATTTCAAAACACCCTTTGGTTTGGCACTCAGGAGGTTTGCACAGCCCGAGGGAGGGAATCAGGGAAAGATGGGGCTGGACCATGAGAAATGCCTCTGGCTAATTTTGAGAAAAGTACCTGAAAGCTGAGCATCTAGACATGCAGCCTCCAGGTGTTCTGGGCACTGCACTCTCTTGGGGACCTCTGGACTCTGACAGACCGCATTCATACACACCTGGGAACCCTTGGATGGGCTTGGGAGGGTGAATTGAGACAGCAGGTCTGAGGGGCCTTGATATTGCCTGTCTCCGTTCTCTGAGGCACCTTCTGCGCCAGACCTGGGGGGGGGGGTGTTGCAGCAGTTTTAGGGCCACTGGGGCCAGCTTGTAGCCACAGAATAATAAGTCTTATTTGACATAGCAAAAAGGAGCAGTCCTGTTTGTCAGGGGTGACCAGTGGTGAGGACAAGAAGTATTTCTGAGTGTCAAAGGGAACTCAGCAAGGGGCTGCCAGGCGAGTGGCAGTGCAGCAGGTATTAGGGTGCTGGCCCCAGGAGGACGACATGGAAGGAAGCCCCTGCCCATGGCGTCACAGACTTCTGGGACAGCTTCATTTCTCAGAGGGCAGCAGACAGAGCCTGGCGGGCTGGGTTTAACTGACTGGGCATGGGCGTCATGGGAAAAACAGGCCAGTTCAGTATTTCCAGGCAGACTCAGAAATGGGCCAGTGACTGAAGGGAAAAGCTGTAAAAGCAGCCAGGGGTCTTGCAGAGGGAATGTGGCTCAGAACTACTGACCTAATGGGCACAGCAAGAGCAGTGGAAGAAAAAGGTGAGGGAACAGGCTGGGATGGCACCCACTGCCTGCTCCTTCCCTTTAGAGACTGAGAAAAGTTATCTTGCTGTCAAAGGGAAAGGGGCTAAAGGTACAGGTGAGGATATGAAACCCAAGCTAGCAAAACACTCATTTGTTTTAAGTGGCTGTGCCTGCCCTCACCTCATGACAGGAGGGAGTGGCCCTAGGGGTCAATATTCAAACCCCAGCAGGCATTGGGGTGGGGGCAGCACAGGACAAAGGTCAATGGGGAGAGCTCAGTAGATGACAAACACAGTAGTTAACAGTGCTGGCCTGCTAGTGAGGGCAGCTTCCAGACGGGAACTTCTGTTTTCAAGGACAAAATGGTGACTAAAAATACTAACCTCACTGGATGCTTTGAAAGGTAAAGATCAATATATCTAAGATCCAGCTACAAAAGCAGAATTCAGTAACTTGTAACTTGTGTTCATTATTAAGAAAATTCGTTTAGTTTAAAACAAGGCCCTGAGGGGCTGAGATGAAATTGGCCAGCTCACAAGTGTGGTGCACACTTCAAGAAGCGCTGTGTGTCTCCAGCACTCAGGTGCCTTTGGCTGCTGGTCTCCTGGGGATAGGAAAATGCCGTCGGGTGGAGGAAGAGGATTCTCCTGTCACTCTTGTCCATGTGGTGAACTCCTAAGAGGGAGGGACAGTTTGATACTGAAGTGCCTACTCAGTCCCAGCATGCCATTGTGTCTGCTTGGAGAAAACATACTGGAGTAAAACTCATACTTTGTATTTCCCTTTTCCTTTTTTTCTTTTTTTTCCAGTGCTGGGGATGGAACCCAGGGCCTCAAACATACTAGATCATAATAAGCATTCTACTACTGAGCTACATCTCCAGTTCTAGCATGTTGCATCTTTTAAAAATAAAGGCCCAATTTTTAGTCTTTTTGGATAAGCCTAGCTGGCTGCAGTGTTGGTCAGATGCAAATTCAAGTTCTACCTTGCCAAGTTCTCAGCCTGATTTCTGCCTAGGGTAACCCTAACCCTAACCCTAACCTTTGTATTATTCTGCGAAATAGTGGTAGGTAGAGGACTCAGTGGCAGTAAAGCACAGAGCACGGTGACTAGGGGAGCTCTTGAGAGCGCGGTCTGTTCCTGTCTCCTGGCTTGAAGCAGCTTGGCCCACCCTACCACCCAGGACCCTGGCTGCAGCTGAGTCTTGGGTCTCAGCCCTGGGAATCCACTGACTACCTCCCTGTGTGTCTGCAGTACCAGGTGGATCCTTCCCAGCTGGCGACCCGGCAGCTGCTGGTCTCTGTGTGGCACCTGGGCACACTTGCCCGAAGGGTGTTCCTTGGAGAAGTGATTGTTCCTCTGGCCACGTGGGACTTTGAAGACAGTGCAACACAGTCTTTCCGCTGGTATCCACTCCAAGCCAAGGTGATGTCTGGTTTGAGACTGAGTTCACCCCTCAACTGTGGACTCCCTTTTCAGAGGCTAAATCCCTAGTACATCCTGTATCCCCTGCTTCTCTCTCGTCAGCATGAAGACAGGCCCTGGCACAAGGCCTGGTATGAGATAGGCCAACACCAGGGTTGTCCAACAGAGCCTTCTTTGACAAGTGGACTAGGAGCAGAGTGCCAAGCAAAAAAGCACCTCTCCTCATGCCAGCTAATGGATTCAGCCTGGTGCCGGATGGGATTGTGTCCTCGTAGACCTGCTCCCAGGAGGGGTCTCTGGGGATGGTGCCTGCTTTCTACATGCTGAGGGTGGCAGCAGCTGTATCTCACCTGCCACCCAAGAACCAAACACCATGTTTCAGCATGGGCAAGACTGGCCTACGTGGGCTTTCCGGAGTCCTGGGCCTTCTGCCATTGCCCTGAGGGCTGCTTCTCTCTGCCAGTGGGATCTGACCCAGCATGTGGACCCTTTCTAGTACACATCTCCCATCCCCTTGGTGAAAGACTGATGAGATTATAGGGTTCCTTTTTTTCATTTATTGACAGAATTACCCATGACCAGACAAACCACTTTGGTAGGCAGGGGGTGTCATCAGCAGGGAGTCAGGACACGATGTGGCCAGATGCCCAAAGCCTGAAGAGCCATCATGGCTTTGGGCATGGACTGTGACTCTTTCTGTGTCTGGTGCCTGCAGCAGACCAGCTGCAAGTCTTATTGACCTAGGTAGGGATGGGGTAGGTTGCTTTTATTTACTTTTTTCAAAACAGGTTGTGCCAGGTTTTCTTAGAACTGTCCTATTCCCATAGACCTACTTCCCCGGGCCTGTCAACCTCTGGTTTGCTGGGGTGGTTCCTCCCCATGCTGGAGGTGGTGGTGAGGGTGGCAGGGGTGAGTCATTACAGATGAAAGAAGAGCCATCTAGCACAGACATGCCCACCCCATCCCAGAGTCCCCTGAGAGAGCCTGAGGGACTATGCAGGGGTAATAGGGGAGCACTGTGGACCAAGCTGAGCAACCCAAGGCATGCAGCAGGTTGGGGGGGGGCAGTCCGCCTTCTAACCTCTGCCCATTTGCCCACAGGCTGAGAAATATGAAAACAGTGTTCCTGAGAATAATGGCGAACTTGCTGTTCGGGCCAAACTGGTCCTTCCTGCAGAGCCTAGAAAGCTCCAGGAGGCTCAAGAAGGTAGGTGACTTCCAGCCCTCTGAGGATTTGTCTATTGTCATTACCCCCAAAACCTGGAGGGCAGGTAGGTTGAGGGAGGGGCAGAAGTTTCCTAGTGTTTCCTTTTGATTGTCCACTGACTCCACACCAAGTAGAGGCGGCCTGGGAGGTGGCTCCCCAGAACCCGTGGCCTGGGTAACTGAGCAGGAGAGGCCTCCAGAGCCTACTTACACCACTCTAAGGACACTGGCTTTAAGGGTTCCCTCCCAGCGGCAGGTTGGACAGTCTGTGGTGAAACCATGGCCCCTCTTTACATTCTAGGACATACTATAGATGAGGAATTTAACTCATAAGGAGCCAAGAGAACTCAGGGCACTGGTACCTGCAAGGCTCAGAGGAAAGAGCTGTTGCCCAGCAGGTGACATGGACCAAGGGACAGGTCCTTGAGGATATAACTTAGATAATGTGCAGTGTGTTCAAATTAGGAGGGCAGAGAAGGAAGACAGGCATAGTCATTTCCATTGTACAGTGACTATTTGGTGGGAAGAAATTTCAGCTTCTGAGGGTACTAGGCTACAAGCAGACCAGTATCAAGCACTCTGTGGTTATCCCTCCCTCTCTAAACTGGACTTGGGACTCCCAGGTTCCCCCCAAAATGCTGGCTATAGCTGGTCTAAAACTTCGCTGTCTTTCTGTGGGTTCCTCTGTACTCTGCAGCTCTTGCCTTCCTGGGCTTTGTCAGTGCCCGCACCCTGTCATCACTGTGGGTAGCCTGAGGGCTGGGCCAGTAGAGCCTTCTAGGGAAAAAGCTCCTTTCCCTACCTGCTGCATGGGGTTTGGTGGCTTTGACAGTCTCTTATGACATTGTTTTAGGTGGTGGTATTTCATACTAGTCTCAAAAGTGGGTTTGACAGTCCTTTTCTTCCAGATCAGCTGTCACTTAATGGCCAACTCTGTTTGGTAGTGCTGGGAGCCAAGAATTTACCTGTGCGGTCAGATGGTACCCTAAATTCATTTGTTAAAGGGTAGGTATTAGTAACCAAATACTGTGTATCAATTATCTTGAATAGGAAACACCAAGAAGTGTAAGCCATGTTAGATTCATCTTATTTTAGATTTCCTAAGAAAATCCAACATGGCAGCTACTAAAGACCCAGATTTCCAAGAACTATGGAATTTGGACATGCTGAGCCTTGATTTGGAATAGTGTTTTAACCTAAGTTCTTATTACTTCTTGTTATATCAATAAATCAGCTTTGAAATTAAGAACAAAAAAAGTGTTAGTAAATACTTCCTTAGTTTAAAACCTTTCTTGGATTAGCTGACATGTATGCACGAGTCCACCTTCCATTCTTAGTGCAGGTGTGTTCATATCCCCAAAAGTAAACATTAATTATATTGAAGTGCTGAATCCCCAGTCACTGATGGAATGGGAAAATGACAGCCTGCCTTGTAAAGACAGAACCACACTCGTGTCTTAATCCTGTCACTTCTGAGTATGGCCTTGGGCAAGTTCAGTTAGCCTCTTTGAATTTATTTCTGAGAACAGAGGAAAATGAGATCATGTGTGTAGAGCCCTGGTCACTGTAGCACAGCCTGTGCCATCAAATGGTGATAAAGATAGATTACGATGAGAACAATGTGGCCTCAGAATTCCAACTGAAGGGTAATATGTGAGGCAGAATCCAGCTCTGAAAGAAACCCTAGCAAAGGGCCACGGCCAGGTCTTGCAGTGCCCATCCCAGTTCACGGCTGTGAATGCTACTTATGTTGGATGCAGCACTTGGAGTTTAGTTTGCACTCAAGCAGAAGTATCAACAGTGGAAGGGGGCTGCGTGCATGACTGCGATCAAGAGCATCAGTGTTTCCCTGTAGCTGTCTCACTCTGCCAAACCAACAAAAACTGCGCCTGAAGTCCCCGGTGCTGAAGAAGCAAGCGTGTCCCCAGTGGAAACACTCCTTTGTGTTCAGTGGTGTAACCAGGTCTCAGCTGAGACAGGCAAGCTTGGAATTAACCGTGTGGGACCAGGCCATTTTTGGAATGAATGACCGCTTGCTGGGGGGAGCCAGGCTCGGTTCAAGTAAGTCTAACATATTCCATGGGTACTATGTCACCCAGTGCTTCTCAAATAGTGGAAATGATAGCTTTGTTTGTTCTCAGTGATTGTCTTGCATGGGTACCATGAAACGAAAAGGTGCTTCCATAACAACGGCAATTTAATAGGCTCTGCCCGCCATAAATAGAAATTCCTTAGTCTACAAAGGAGCAGTAATACAGCAAAGTATTTTGACAATTTAAATCAGATTTAGATCTGCTAAAGAAACAGGTTATAGACTTCAAAATGGGCAAGGTACAGTATTTGCTTTTGTTTCTGTTGTCAATCATAAGAAGATTATTTTATTAACAGAAAATATCTTAACCCAAACAAATGGCAATTCAGAAAGTACTTCACGGAGAACAGTACAAACAGGGACACTATTCAGTGTTGCTCACAGGGAGGGGGTGCCTCTGGCACTGTAGGTGGGCAGCCCTTCGTGGTGTGGGGGCGGAGGGGAGGCACGCATGGTGTATGACCAACAGACACTGGTACACATCTCCAATGACCCTCAAGGGACCTATGAATTCCAAGAAATGTTATCCAAAGCACAACTCTTTCCTAAAAATCCCTTCTGAGAACAAACCTGGTTTCCCTACCATCCACAGCCATGGTATTGAGATTGTTGACTTCTCTAGGTTAAACAACAACAACAACAACAAAAAAAAAGCCACCAAACCCTGTGACACTACAGGGAAGGAAATGGGGATTGGTTCTAAGAAATATCTCAGCACACCTTCCTCTCAACACTGATTCTGTTGGGGCTATTTCTCCTTAGCGTTTGGTATTTTCTTGTGATCTTGAGGTGAAGAATACACCTTGCTGGTCTGTTTTTAAAAGTTCAGAAGGGACAGGGTGGTGTCCTCACCCACCATCAATTAATCTATCTGTCTCACCTTGCAGGGGGAGATGCAGTTGGCGGCACAGATTTATGTTCACAATCAAAGCTTCAATGGCAGAAAGTTCTTTCTAGCCCCAACTTATGGACAGATATGACACTTACCCTGCACTGAAGTGAAGCCTCAAAGCTGCAGGCTACAGTGTGTGTGCCGGAAATGGTGTGCGCCTGAGAGGCTAGCGGGGTGGAGTCACCACTGGGCAAGACCCTCGGATTACACACTCCACCCTAAAATATCCATATCTGTAATTCAACCAAGCAATTATCAGTATGACAGAAATCACTCTCAGATTACTGTTTTTTGAAGGTTGTGGAAAATGGCCAAATTTCAATAAATGGTCAACAGTTACCAGTCTCTCCTAATGTTTAATCAAACAGTGAAAATCCTAGCTTCATTTTATGTATTTCAGAGGGGGAAAAGAAAAATGAGACTGCTGAGTATTCAGTCCCGCCTGCTCTCCTGTGGAAACTGCAGGCCAGTTAGGTGATGCTGTGGTGGTGTTTCCAGCTGGTAAACCAAGGGCCCAGGGGACAGAAGGCACCTCCCAGGGCAAAACTGACCAGACTGTAGGAACCTGGGCTAAGTCCCAGCTGGCTTCCCACCACCGCACAATGGAGCGTTTTCATTTAGTATGTCTGTGGCCTGGAATTCACATCTGTACATGACATCTGAACTGAAAAAGGGCAAAGCAGGAATGAGCAGAGCTGGTGGCTTAGGAAGGCTGATATGGGAACAGCTCTTGGAGGAAACAGGTCAGTCTCATTAGGGCTAGAATCTGATCAATCTTATGGTGTATTTCAGACAAGGTTACACAGAAAAATTGAAACGTGCAATTACATAAACACTAGAATATTTTTACAGATATGATTGTAGCAAGTACTTGGTCTCCTTGTTGCCCTCCCAGCACATCAGATTAAGTGCCACAGTTATGTGGTTTTTAATATGTAATTCTTTTATTCTGTAAAAGGTAACAAAATATACAGAACAAAACTTTCCCTTTTTAAAACTAAGGTTACAAACCCATATTATCACTTACATATAAATACTATACTCTATACCTGATTATTAGTTAGGTGTAAGTCCAACACTGTATTCTTCTAACTGTTTAAGCAAAAAACCAAGTTTATCGGAGAGTCCTCCTGTAGCATCCATCCCAAGTGACCAAGGCAGATTTCTGCCAGTTGAACACAATGTCTGGAGAAAGGAAATCATTTCATGTGGGACAGGGTTTTTACCTTAGACTTAATTTTTTACCTCTCAAAACAAGTAAATATACAGAGATGAATCCTTCATAGAAATCAAAAACAAATCAATCAGTGTAAGCTTATTTCAAGAGAGGAAGAAGTATGGCACAGATGTAAGCCACGATGTGGTTTTCTTTAATGATACTGAACCTCGCACACAGGCCAGTGTAAAGTTTGTACTTGGATTTTACAGGCATCTTAATTCCATCAGTCCTGCTCCAAGAATACAATAGGAAGTGATTTGCTAATTATAAAAATCAGGCCTTTTTGGCACTATGATACAGCTGGGAAAAATAACCAGAGTGGCACGTGGCCCAGAGTACTTCCACCAGGTAACTGCTCTTTAAGGGACCTGGGACGTGGTGAGGGGGTTTCTAGATTTAGAGTAATACAGAGCCAGTGTGCCCAGGCTGCCCGGACCCTCTGGGCAGCGCCCCGCTGCCAGGCACCCTGTGCTGCCCTGGCCTCTACATGGCCTCGAACTCATCGATGCGCTGCTTGGTGTTGCCCTGCCGGATCTGGCGCAGGGTCTTGTACTTGTCCCGGCCTTGCCTCATGTTCTCATTGTGGATGATGTCGTTGTGGGTCCTCTTGTTCTCATCTCTGGCCTGGGACAATTCGTTGCTCAGAGTCTACAAGAGAATGCAGTGGCAGTCAGCTGCCCGCCCTCCCGAGACATCAGGGACCCGACCCTGAGGATGGGCGAAAGGGCAGATGACAGAAAGGCCTGCACTCACCAGCAGCTGCCGCTGCACGCGCTCGTTCTTCTCTGCCTCAGTGATGCGCTTCTCCTCATTGCGGTGGTCCAGGATGCCCTCACTGGAGAGCTCAGCGCTGTAGCCCAGAGGCTCTGCGCCCTCCTCCTGCAGGTTGTCCTGCACGTGGTAACTCACAGGTTCATACACAGGTGGCGGCGGGGGTGGCGGGGCTGTCATCACCAGGTGCAGCTCCTCTTTGGTCTTCACCAGGTCGTCCTGGGCTTCTTTGGCCTTGGAAAGCAAGTTAATAGGTGAGAGACTCCTGACAACCCATGCCCAGACTGTCCTGGCAGTTACAGCACTGCTCAACACAAGGACCCATGGCACAAAAAATCCATATGCCAGAGTCTTGACGTTTTTTAAAATACTTTTTTTCTGCCTGTAATCCTAGTATGTGCTCACTGTATACATTTTTGAAAAGCAATCCTTCAGCTACTGCAGGAAGCTAGTAAAGTTCTAGCATGTGATCTTGCTCTTCTTGGGGACTGTCTATCCAGCACTTTCCCACCCGAGTTCACCCAGCATCTTCATGAGACAACCCCAACCTCCATTCTCTTCCTGGACACAAATAGTCTGACCTGCATTGCAACTAGCTTTTCTCATTTTCTCAAAAACCTAAGAACCCGCTGTTTGTAGTTGGGGATCAAGAACAGAGAGTGGAAAGCAAGGGGAGGCACCAGGCTAGAGGAATCGGGGGACAGGAGCTCCAGAGGCTTGGTGTTAAGTCCTTGGTATGATGTGGTATGAACCACATCTAGACCCACTGCTGCACCACAGGCATGTAGGGCCACGGGTGGAGGAACACATCTCTGCGTGGGTCTTGGGAGTGCAGCTACAGTTTAATCAATCCCTGTGAGCTGCACATATAATTTCTAATCCGTAGGGAACACTTTTGGGTTGGACATTGACTCTATTACACAGTAAGGAGACTGAGGCGCTGAGTTGAGGCTACCTTCTCAGCTTATCATGTATCTGAGTGGGTGGGCAGGGACTCACTGGGGTCCAGAGACCTGCCCAGTGCTGGGTTTCCCATGGTGGCCAGAAACGTATTCCCATGTCAGGAGGTCCTGTTTCAGGCTGTGATGCCCAGGGGAGCCCAGGAGTTGGATTTAAAACTAGTTCCTGCGGCTGAACACACAGGGTGATAGGTGCAAAGCTCAGAAACGAGTCGCTCCTTGTTGCTCTGCTAATGCCAGAGCCAGGCTCACTGTGTGTACAAGGTCAAGGCCACTCCTAGGAGGGTTTCTGCTCCCTCAGTACAGCTGGTTTGGCAAAAAACAGTGAAACATAGCAGGTGCTCTCAATGTGTCAGACCCTGTCCCAACCCGCCTTCATGGAGTCGTCACACGGGTGCCTCAGATTGTGTGGGTCTGGGGCACACTCACCCTGTGCTGCCACTCCTCCACCTCATCCTCCTTGCGCCGCCGCGCCTCCTCCAGCAGGGCAATCTTGGCGGTGTACTCTGCAAGCTCCGCAGCCTAGAAGAGAAGGGGATGTGAAGTCCTTTGGGCAGAGTCCATTAGTGAAAAAAATGCTCATGTGTGCTGCTAAATGGCCTCCATGTGACAGTGTCCCTCTCCCTCCTGATGGCCAGCAAGGCCTGTCAGTGTAGCCTGTGTCTCTGTGGGACCCCAGGTGCCCACATATACCTCCTAGCCTGGGACCCACAAGACAACAAGTCCCTTTCCCCCAGGGAGATCCATTTACAGCCCCTGATGAAAGTCATCACAAGGCAGGTGTTGGTGCAGAAGCAGTCTCTCTATAATTCAGCATCTTGAAACCTGGGCAATCCTTACCAGCTGCTCCTGACTCTTTATCTGATCTGCCGCCTGTCTCTCCAGCTCCTCCTTGGCCCGTAGTGCGGCCACACGGTCGGCCTCCAGGCGCTCGGCCTCCTCCTGGGCTCGCTTCCTCTCATCCTCCAGCTGAAGGGCTCTCTGGATCTGGTCAGAGAGTTCTGTAGAGAACACCAAACCAGAGCTGCTTGAAGCACCAGGCCGGGGACGCAGAGCCCCTTGCCTTCCCTTCCCATCCCAGGATGGACTGAAGGACATAGGGGAAGCCTCTCCCAGAACCACCAAGTCCTGGACTGAGTCACAGTGGGTGAGTCTCCTCCAGGGCCACCGCATGGCTCCTTGTAATGTTTCTATGACAACTTCCTCAAGATGCTTAGGAACCACTGCACAGCCCCTGACTGGTCAGACATCCCTCTCCTCAGCCAGAGGCTGACCTTCTTGATACCACACTCTTCAGAAGGGTCTCACTTTCATCCCTGCTCCCACCTCAGCATCTGCCTGAAACATGGAAATGCCCTGCCAGGGTCTTTCCTGGCTGCCAGCAAATGCAGCCATCACTGTGCTATGGCACACACCAGAGGCCCAAGGGCAGAGGTATGGTGTGATTCTTGAAACCACAGCGGCGCGATCACAATCGAGCTGTGTTTGGACAACGTGTAGATGTGTGGCTTTCAGAGAGCCCTTGGTTTTGAGTCTAGAAGTCGAGGTGGTGCGGCATGGCTCTGCCACTCCCTGGCCAAGTGACTACAGGCTGATACTGCCTCACTAATCCTTAATAGTCTCATCAGGAAAATGGGGTGACTCAGTTCTCACTTTAAAGAGTTATGAGAAAACTAAATTAGCATAGAACTTACTCAAGTATAGTGTTATTTTCCAGTCTCAATACCATGTCATTGCTTCTCTGTTCCAAGTGTCTATTTCTGGGTGACATGTCAAGTACCAACATGTGTTCCTAAAGCTTCCCCTCCTGCTTCTGTCCAGGCCCTGCCTGCCTGTCTGTGAAGAGATAAGAGACCCAGCACCATCATGGGGCAGTGCAGCCTCACCTTTCTCTGCTTTCTTGGTCTTCTCCTCATAGTCCTGCAGCCGTAGCATCAGCTCCTCCTTCTCCCTCAGCATCTGTTCCTTCTCCCTCTCAACAGTCTCTCTTCTCTTCTTCTCTGTCTCCAGCTGCTGCCTACAGAATGGAGGGAGGGCAGAAAGTTTGCTCTGGCAGGCCTGGCACATGGATAGTCTAGTACAGTGATGGCGAACCTTTCAGAGCTTTCAGTGATACAAACAACCCACTGTGGCACATGTGCCATAGGTTCACCACCGCTGGTCTAGGATGAAGGGGGCAGAAGCAGAGCTCAGTTTCCCCTTCTCCCTGGTGCTGGTGCTGGGACTAAGGGGCTGAGTAGAACCAGGCTTCTTCTTCCAGGCTCTTCTGACTAGAAAAGCACAGCCACTGTGGAGTCACCTGACAGGCAGACCATGTGTCACATCCCCGACCCAGTGCCAAACCACACACCGCTCCAATTGCTTCTGATGCTTCTCCTCCCGAGCCTGAGCCTTCATCTGCTGCACCTCAATGGTGTCGGGCTTCCTGCGGCGCATGTACAGCTCATGGTTCCCCATGCAGAGCTGCAGGATCCGCTTGTTAATTCTCAGACGTGGGGCATAGAACACAAAGTCCTGCCAATAGAGAAGGGCAACTTGGATCAGGACTCTTTAGGTGGCTTTCTCCCCCCAAAAATCACAATGCACAAAATTCTAGACCCTTTACTAAATGCACAAATATGGCAGAGGAAAGAGGCAGGAAAGAGGAAATGTATGCAGAGGGAGCATGCCTGGTCTTGTGTGCAGGTACTTAAGTGTTCATGTGTGTGCGTGTTTGTGGCCTGTGAAGGTGCACTCATGCCCATGTGTGAGCACGCAGGTGTTCGTGTGGTCAGTGTGTGTGCATACACTGAAACGTCAGACTGCATAGCAATACCAAGGCAAGGCTTTTCCTGGCCTTGGGAAGCTCAGTACCGTCCACAAACCAGCCTATCTTCCCAGCTGCCACCTTTGGTGTTTTTGTCCCCTCAAGCCCTACAGCTACCATCATCTTCCCTCACCCATTGTTGTTGCAGCCTGTCATTTCCCACAATGCTGTGAGCATGTGCCCACTACTGCCCTCATCTCCGTCTGCTCCAGACTGCCCGGCTTGGCCTGTGCCACAGCCTAGAGTGCTGGACCTCTATTACCCACATGTGCACAGGATGCTACTCTTTCTCATCGTTCTCAGGGCCATTGTCCAACCCTGTCTGTCCAAGGCCCCTCACTCTGCCACTGAGTCTTGTACCCAGAAAAGGTGACCACCATGTGCTAATGCTATGTCACTCAACACCTTGTTCTGCTACATCTTGCTCCCATTAGACCATCAGCTCCTGAGAGCAGAACCATGTTCACTCATCTGTCTTCCCAGAACCAAACCAATTCTCAGTGTTTACCGGCACTCAACCTGCCAGTGACAGTCACAAATACACACTCTACAGCCTTGAGCAAGTCACTTGACTTGGCCTCAGTATCAACTGTGAAACAGGGTGACAGTATCTAAGGGCACTGCTGTGAGGGTTAGTTAAATCATCTGTTTTACAAGGAACTTGAAACAGCATCTGGCACAATTAAAGCTGGGTAGTAGAACACAAGCTGCCTTACAAACCTGGCATGAGGCATGGCTTCTTTTGTGACCAGATTTCGGGGAAGGATGACCATCTCGGTTCAAACTCCTGTTATGATTAACTTAGGGGGCAAAAGTGGGAACATAGTGCAGAAATTCATAAATGGTATTTGAAAGCTGGGTGTGGTGGTGCACACTTGTAACCTCAAGGCTTGGAAGGGTGAGGCAAAAGGATTGAGGTGGGTTTGAGGCCACCTGGGCTACATTGTAAATTCAAGGCCAGACTGTGTCACCAAACAAACAAAAAACCCAAATGAATAAACACATGAATGTTATTTTAAAATGTCTTTTAACCATGCGTCCTTTGATAGCTAGACCCTGACCATCTTGAACAGGGATTGAGAAAGGGGGCTGAAACAAAGCTGCAGCACAACCCACTCAACAGTAATGTCAGAGACCTACAGGGTGCGGAACCAGCTAAGCAACACGCCAAGAAGAGCTGATTTAGTTCCTCCTTTCATTGGTTCCAGAAAACCTGGGTTGAGAGGCTAAGGCCACACCCTGAGCCCTGGAACTTCTGGGGTGGGGCTCCCCTAGGGTTTCACACACTAGTTATTAAGTCATTGGGTTTTCCCCAGTCAGAGTTGGCAGTGCTGAGAGCAACAGGCGCTTTTATTACCTATTGCACAAGAGAAAACCACCCTGGCACAATGGCTTCAGAGGCATACTGCCCAAATAGATTCTGTCTGTGACTCATGAGTACTTGCAAAGAAACACTGAGTAGTACCAACTCCCCTTTAGAAGGAAATCAGTTAAAAAGATTCAAGCGTCTTAAGAACTTTAGGTGAACATAAGAAACCCCTACCCACCCCGGCCCCCAGGAGATAGGTCCTCAAACTCTGGAAAACGCCCAGAATGAGGTCTGTTGCTTAGTGGGTGAGGGGGATGAAGGAGGTAGAAGGGGATTTCTCTAGCTGCTTTTGAAGCATGCCAGTCTCTGACTTCAAGTTAAAAACAAAAACCCACACACAAGCCTCCTGGTGTAAAACCACAACAGGATGAGAGGTGGGCTTTCTAAAAATGGTGGCTGGCACACAGAAGGTATATGGAAAGAAGATCCAAGATCCTTTGAATGCACACAAGCGCAGAGGCTATGAGGGCTTTGATAGGCAGGACTCTAGGCCATCTCAGGCCTTTTGGCCTGCCCAGGACAAGGGGCAGGTGGTAGTGGCAGAAGCCTGGTTAGAGGGCTCTGGAGAGCACTACTCTGAAGATAAAGCTAAGTAGGAGCCTGGTCATTTTTCACTGTTTCAAAACTATTAAGCAGTTGCCCAAGAGCCCTCTGCCTTCTGCTTAGGCCATAAAACAAAGGCTCTGTTCTGAGGAAAAAGGGTGCAGCCTGGGCCTCTCACAGGCCACCTGAGCATGCTGCGAGAGCAGCGGGATGGGGGTCCTACCAGAGAGTCATAGTGTGGCCCAAACTGCCCTGTGCCACTTGGCAGAAAAGAGAAGCTGACTTTTAAAAATAAACTGCACAGTCCCCAGGGATCCCTGTAGAAAAGGCTATGCCAAAATAGGACTCTCACAGCTCCTTACCCCCTGGGGTTTCCTTTTATGTGAAAGCTTAAATAGGAAACTGGCTTTCATTCTGCCCAGAATGAAAGACTGCTGAGCAAGGTTACCAGGCAGCCCTGGGAAGGTATGGAGAGTAACAAACACTGTCACCACTACCTAATTCCCCAATGGCTATGTTCCCGGGGAGTCTGCTCCGCTGGATTCCCCCATCTCTCCAACTCCTTGGCCTGCTTTACTTCTTTGTCACCGTAGTGTCATTAAGATCTGCCACCAGGAAGCCCAGCCTTTGCCAGGGTTGCTCCCCTTTCTTCTGCTGGAAAGCAAGCTTTTCAAGCTGCGTGCACAATCAGGTACAAAGGATGCAGGTTCCCGTCTCCTCCCTTCACAGGGAGCTAGTCTGTAGTAAATGTACACACTGACTCAGCTAGATGTACTATAACTACCTCTGCTTGGGATTTTCTAATTATAAAATCTTCTTTAGCTTTTCAAAAGCTAAACTTCTACCAAATTAAACATACGCACAGACCCGAATTCAAATGGTGTAGTACAAAATTCTGTCAGCAGAATTTCTAGAAGTGTTCTGAAACGTGAGTAGCATCATCATACTGTGAAGACAGCAACCTACCAAGAGATTTCAGAACTTTCCCTTGCTCTTCTAACTGCATCAATCTCACCGCCTACATGATATGGGTTTGCTATGACCTTCAGGTGGTGGGGAGCATGTTAATGGAAACTGCTGCCAGGGAGCTGAAGAGGCTGCCTTAAACACTGGTTCAGTCTTAAAGAACTCAGACTCCTATGGGGCAAGTCAGGACCTAACAGCAGGAAACATTTCAATAAGGAAGAAAATACTTTAACAAAGTAAAAAACGCTGATTTTAAATTATGCTAGGCAAACCCACCCATCTATAGATAAAGGGACAAGTAATTGTCACTAATACCACACTGCATTCCAAGTGGGTCCCCAGGAGGTTTAGGGACACTAGAGAAATGGCCCATAGCCACTTTTAAGACTAATACTGTAACTAATAAGGAACAAAATGGACACAAGAATACAGTCTTTTCAGGTCTATACTTCAGATAAATTTGGAAGGCTCAAGAATTTCTTCAAGTGGCATTTAAAAAAAAAAAAAGATTTCAGATTAGAAAACAAAACCCTCTCCATTTCCACCACACGATAGTCATACACACACACCCTAAATGTTCTGAGCAAACACCAGCTAAAAAAAGATTGAATGCTAACAAAATAAAACCAAAATGTGTTTCTATAATATACTGGTCTTTGGTAGCTGTTAGCTAATAAATTTGCATTCTTCACATACCCAGATCTTCAAATGTTATATTCCTTTCCTAACCCTGTCCTCCCAGAATGAGAAAGACCTGAGTGAAGACCATGTGACAGTGACATCAGAGAAAAGGTGGGGGCATGCATCAGTGTAAAAGAGGAGGTAGGCAGAGACAGGCAATGCTCTGGCTACATCAGAGGCCTTCTGTAATGTGGGCAAGCTCAAGGGAGCTCTAAAGTCACATTCTGGCCCTTCAGACTTGCAGATCTCATGGTCTGTCCTGCTGAGTACTGGGGAGATGCTCGTGACACTACCACAATGAGGTCGGCATGTGAAGGCAGGATGGCTCTGCATGTGAACACAAATGTTTCCTGAGTCTGGGTGTGCCACAGCAGAAACACGGCACTCTGGGAAGTACTCATCACTTGGCAAAGGTCAATGAATCAGAACTGTCCTGTTCTTTGTAAGGAATGAAGACAGTTTGAAAACTTACACTACAGTCATCTATAGCTTTTGAAGGACACCTGGCCTCCACAACACCCACCCCTCCAAATAGTCACATGGTCCAAATGATCCCTAGTGAGTGTTCCCCTAAAAACTCAGTTAGCTATAAGAATGATATAACTGTGTAGGACCCATGTGAACTTACAGGTGCTTTCTTGTCGATGGGCTTAATGACAAATTTTTTGTCGTTGAAAGAGATGTTCCTGATTTCACTCCAAGGAAAGCCAATCTTTGGGGTCAACCTATGGTTAAAAAAAAATGAGATGGTTAGAAGTACATGAGCTTAGACTAAAAACATTTGCAAATCTTAATTTCTGTAATTCTTAGTTTCTGTTAGTACAATTTAAAAAATATAAGCCTAGTCTAGGAAGAACAATGAATGATAAATATTATCAAATAGTCCCTACTGATCTCAGGTTAAGTCGAGTGTCTGTAACTACGTGTGATTTTGGTATGTCTGCATTTAGTTTTTCTTAGGTTTGATCATCTAACTGCATCCACTCACCTGGGTTGGAAATCTTATAGTAAACTGTGACTCCTAACCATTCTTCTGTCCACTGTATAATCCCAACAACTTCCGCCTTCACCCCCTCAACTCTCCTGTCTCTCGTGACCAGAGCCCTACTTTCATTCTGATCTGATCAACTCCCTATCATTAACCTGTTCCTCTCTTTAATATGTCAGCCCATGTCAAGTATGTCGATCCACTCAGTTCAGCATCCAAGGGCTACCTAAAGCAACCCCAAACCTACCCTTTAATACAAGGTCTCCAGCCTCACCTCCTGCCCCCAGGACTGCTTACTTCCCCTCCATCAGTGGCTTCTCCTTGCTCACCATGCAATCGGTTGTGCTACACACTCATCTTGTAGCTCATTTAAATTATTGCATTTTTATTTCAATTTATGGAAAGCACCTGCTTTTCTGGCTCTTAAAGTGATATGCACGCTCCAGGCTGGCCAGATACTGTCCCATGTCACCCTCCAACTTCTGAGGTGGCCTTGAAACTAAACAAAAAGCTCCACAAGATCCTTCCAATACTGGCTAAACTTCTGGCTTTTTAAAGCACACTCCCAGGAAAGTCTATCACAGAATTTCAGGACCACACTGTTTCGTCTGCCTCATGCTTCCCAATGTATTGCCAAGAATAACACCATTCTAGAAGGACAGACCGCAATCCAAATATTGCCATCAAAAACAGTCCTGGTCCCACATCCTGTACCTTTCAGCAGAAAATAGCAGGGTTGGAAGAAATTTACTGCCTACCAATAAGCTTAAATAAAAACAGGTGACTTAGGTCCTTCCATGGTGACAGAAGCTAGGTCAAGGCAGGTGGGTGGGCTCTGAAGGCTGTGAGAGCTTCTAAGCCTGACAGGTGGTTCTTGTGGGTCACAGCAGTCAGGGCACAGATGTAGGAGTGATGCAGAGCTCTGGCCAGACTGGTTTTCACAGCAAAGTCTTTTGGTATACACCCTCTTTTTATGTCTCTACCCTACAGGATATCACCAATATCCATAAAAACACAGCTGGCTAACATGGTTCCAAACACTTGGACATGCAAGAAGTTTGTTCTATAATCTTCACGTATGGGAGGCAGGATTTTTAGAGATGAAATTTTGTTTATAGGTCCAAGAGCATCAGAGAGAAACTAAGAACATCCTCCTTACACAGAAAGGCTGGGTGAGTGACATCAGGAGGTAGTTGTTGCCCTCAAGCCCCAAGAGTAACGCATTGGTAAAAAGAGCTAAGAACCAAGTGACTGCTGCACAAGGTAGAGACTCAAGGTTAGGTCAGCATCTCCACCTCCTGAAATGAAAGGAAGGTTAGCCTTTGTTCTCTAGCTCCTGCTTACATGAGCCTATCAAAACAGTTTCTGATCTAGAAAACCTAGGCCAGGCCTCCAGCCTCTGGTTTCTGATGTGTCTGGACTTTTAACACTTTGAAATCTCCTAATAATCCATGGCCACTTGCAACATAATTGCACTATCAAAAGATGAGGGTTAAACAAGACTCACTTCTGAGTTAAAGAACTTCCTTTCCTTCTTGACCATAGTTGGAACATAAGTTTTAATAAGTTTTCCATTTTTAAAAGATCACATATAGGACATGAACATAGTCCATCCAGAAGACTGCTAAAGAATTTATATTGTAAGTGTCCTTTCTAGGATATACATTTTTTAAAAAAGCAGCCAGGTGTGGTGGTGCCTACCTATAATCCCAGACAGGCAGGAGTATCAAAAGCTCTAGGCCAGCCTGGGCACCTTAGCAAGAGCTTGTCTCAAAATAAAAAGGGCCAGGAGATATAACTCAGTGGTATACCACCCCAGTTTTGATCCTTATTACTGCAAGGAAAGAAAAAAGATTCTACAACAATGATGACTGGGGGTCTTTGGAGAAACGGCTGATTTCAGGGCTGGAGCAGGAACACACAGGACATACCCAGAGCATCCTGAGATGCCTGGAGGGTAAGGTCACACTCACAGAACAATGGGGTAAGGTGGAAAAGACACAGGCACCCAGTCCAAGGGGCCAAACCTCAATCTGTGCAATAACACTACCACCAGTAGATTATAACACAAGGACTAGGACAAATATCTGAGTTTATATTCATATAGATAATTCAACAAATGGAGAAACTGGCTTCTTATACAATTCCAATATTTCATGTAAGTATCATCAGTCAATACTATAATAGATGAAAGAGTAAGAATTAAGTTTCAAAGTATTTCCCCAAAATATACTGCTGGTTACAAATCATCATTGTTGTAGAATCTTTTTTTTCCTTGCAGTAATAAGGATCAAAACTGGGGTGGTATACCACTGAGTTACAAAGGGAAAAATCAGAAGCTACAGTGAAAAAACCTGCAGACACCTCCTTACCCACTGATCAGTCAGGGCCAGAAGGGATCAGATACCCTGCTGCTGCGTGGGAGGCCCTCGGAAGGCACCACAGCACTTTTATGGGACTTTGGCCAAAAGTACAAAACTCAATCATGAGCAAACACCAGACTTAGGGACCTTCTGAAAAGTCAATAGCCAGTACGCCTCAAAAATATAAAGACTGTGAAAATACCCCAAATAAAAGGACATAGGCAATGTGATAACTGTTAATGTGATTCCAAATTGAGTCCTGGAAGCAGAGACCAGACTTGGTGGGATAGCAGAGTCCAGTAGAATCGTTTACAGATCACTACTGTCACTGAATCAATGTCTACATTCTGATTTTGCTACTTGGACTATGGTTACATAAGATATTAACATTTGAGGAAGCTGGGTGAAGGGCATAAGGAATTCTCTGTACTATTTTTAGAAGCTTTCTAAAGTCCGTAATGATTTAAACTCAAAATCTGCTGGGGCTAAGGATATAGTTCAGTGGTCAAGCACTTGCCTAGTACGCACAAGGCCTGGTTTGATCCCCAGCACCACCCACACAAACACAAGCCTACAATCTGCAGTGGAGAGTGATGATAATGTTCTATGATTTCGGCAAAGAACATAAGACTACATTTCATTGTACTTAACTTTATACTGTAACATACTGAACTCTAGTAAGTGATCTATGTTTTCATTTTGGGGAAAAAGTATAGATGGTGCAATTTCCTTGAAATGTCTAAGAGATTGGAGGGCTTCGGTGACATGGTGCTGGGAAAGATAAGATACAGCAAGTAAACTACATGCAAACAATTTAAATAAAAAGGACATCTGCTGCGTGTGGTGGCACATCCGACAGTCCCAGTACTCGGGAGGCTGAGGTAGGATCACTAAAGAGTTCAAAGCCAGCTTGGGCTACATACGAGTTGAGTTTAAGGCAACCTGAACTGCATAGCAAGACCATGTCTCAAAATAAACAGGCAACACACCAAAAAACAAAGAAAAAAAAAGGCATTTTCCATGCCTCTTTTCAGTCTCTAGCTTGTCCACGAGTTCCCTGGGCATCCTCTCCCTTGAAGGCCTGCAGTTCTGGGCCCAGCCAATTTTAGAACTGCCTACACCTGCACAGGTACTTTCTGATTGAGCAAGCCCCAGAGGGATAGAGCTAAGGGGGAAAGACACTTTTCAAAGGAATAAGCAAACTGGGGCAGGATCAGTTTTCTTTATATTGTTTAGTTTTTGTGTTTAGTCAGAGAATGCTCATTAGATTTCCCCTATTCCCACTGCCCATAACGAAAGAGTTAGCTTGTTCTCTTGTGAGCTAAGGGTTGAAAGAAAGGGGAGGAGGCAAATGCTTGCAGTCCCCCCACCATGCTCCCACGAAGAGTGGACCCCAGGAGACATGTCCTAGTCAGAGCTGATTTAATATCAAAAAGGACAAAATAAAGATGTTTTTGTTTATTTGCAGAACTCACAAAATCTCTTATAGCTCAATTTACATACTCCATAGATTAGATTTCTCTCTTGAACAATGTATCAAGACTATCCAATTCTTGCCATTAGTTCTACTGGTAAAGACAGCAACTCAACACCCAACAGCTAAGAGTGCTCAGCAGTCCTCAGAAGTCCTCAGACTTAACAATCTCTTACTTATTTATGCTGCTAACCCCCACTGTCAGCATCTGTTCAAAAGGCAAAGAACTGGGGCCTACTGATTAAATGTCTACCTAAGTGCTTTTTCTCTGAAGAGAGGGTGTGGCTCTAGGAGAGGGGAGAAGGGAGTCAGGGGTTCCCAGCGCCCCAGCACTGGCTATGAGGAAAGCCCATTTCAGAGTGTCTGGCTTGGCTTCTGAAAGAGTTAGACTAGGGTTGCATGGGGCTCACAGCTTAAATTTTACTTGGAAAAAATGAACATTTCTGTGGATTAGGGCAGTTACATGCTGACATCACCAAGTCCCTGTCTATGGCTCTTTCTTGCTTCTTGAAAAACCTGTTTGGACAACCTTGGCTATGGCTGTATTACATAAACCTGGCCATTCAAGAATGCAGTTCAAAGACAGAGGCAGTTTCCCACACATGTTCCCAGGAGGACAGGTGTTCTCTCTTCCTTTGTGCATAGCTCTTGGGCTTGCTGTGCTAGCAGCCGCTGGCCTCCAACTCAGAGGCTTCAAGGACTGCGGTTGGTTCTCCAAGTCCCTCATTTACTCAAGACTCTTCTCACAGTGTCCAGCACACTTCCTGGTTCTCTGAGAGGCCTGTGATGCTCCAAGTGTCTGCCCCTAATGGGTGCCAGCCCCCAGTGCACAGAGCCTGCCTCTATCTACACAGGCCCATACTTGGTATCAAGGGAAGGTATGAGGATGGGCACAGCCTGCCCTTAGTGGAATATACCTATGCTCTAGACTCTGGAAAGAACACATTCACTCGGGACTGCGATTCTTACATGCCTATCACCTGTCAAAAGCAGTGCCATCCCTCGTTAACTTCAGAGAGCAGCTTTTGGAAAATGTGAGGTATGGGGAGCTAAGAAGAAACATCTGAGAACAGTGGAGACAGGAACCATAAACAAGAGATACAGTGTCACTTAAGGGACAGCCGGTGGCCAGTACAGGAACCAGATCATGTCACAGGACTTGGCACATGCTGGGACTCTGGGCCACTTAGCTCTACACACAGACCGAAGTGCTCCTTCCAGGAGCCTTCTGAGCCATAGCCATGGCTGCCTTTTGCCGCCTCAGGGGTCCCCTTTGAAGGAAGGAGACTCATGGGGGCACTCAGGGTAGGGACTCCAGGAGCCCTCTCCCTGATGTTTCCTAGGGTGACTTCCTCCTGCTTCTTAAACCCAGGAAGCTTCCAGTTGAAAGAGGAAGCACCTACAATCTAGGCTTCCTATAATCTGACCTGAGGCAACCACAAAAATCCAGGCCTTGCTCTAACAGGGTGATAGAAGGCACAGCAGGAGACAAGCATCACGCTGCACTCACAGATCTCACTTGACAATGCAAATACCATGAAGTGATTAGACATCTCCTGCAGGCTGAGGGGGGTTGGCTAATTATTTACACATACAGAAACTTCAAGTTTCTGATTGTCTATAAATATTTCTGGTTAAATCAGTACAAGCCTCCAGGTAGGGGCCCACCTGGCAGGGATGCCTCAGTATGAGTAGCCATAGATATGGTAGGACCTGCAGGCAGCTGGTGGGTCTGCGCAGACAGCAAAGACAGGAGAGCAGATGACCCACAGCTGGGTGAGGTGCTGCTGAGGTGGCCAAGGCACACAGCAAAACCTTTAGCACTCTGAGTTGTAAGTCCTAAATACTTCAAAGTTACCACTGCATACATTACTGACATAACACACATTACTGCCATTGTTTCCAGGCCTGTGACCCCACCAGTTAACAGTTAAAAGCTTTAACTCACTTATCGTCTTTTTCATAAATATTTAATCCAAGGGCATCAACTCCAAGCCACAGGTCTGTTCCTTTCTTATTTTTGATCTCAAAATAATTGATTCCATACATCTCCAGGTCCTGAGCAATCTTCAGGTACTCCAGCATAGCATTATCTCTAAAGGGGGGCAAAACACAGGCATAATTGTAAATAGTGATCTACATCCCATATGAACTTCTGCCAGTATTAAAAATGAAGGCCAGTCACACAGGATGGGTGGACAGTACAGGAAAGCAAGATGCAGGGCAAGTGAATGCAGCTTGGCTGAGGGACCAGCGCCGCTTGGAAGCAGTGCTCCGAGGGGGTCTTTCCTGTCTTGGGCCCTAGCTGCTGACATATCCCACACTCTGAAAGACCTTACTGGTGATACTGGTTTCTGGGGAGGCAGAGAGATCCAACCCTCCATTCTCTCCTACACAATTAGAGCTCCCAAGGATTCCGCTCTCCTTACTAGCAGCCTCTGCTGCAGGCTTTGAGACATTTTCTTCCCACACATGATACTTAGGCCAGAGAAACTCTGAAGTGTAACATCTCTGAGACCCAAATTGCAAAGGAAATCTTCAGCTGGGAAAGTACAGAGATGTTGCACAGGGCACTATGGGTGTGTGTGTGCTGTGGTGGGACTCAAGAACAAGCCCAGAGTCAGAAACCCTGGTCCTTTCTCATATTTAACTGGTTTAAAGCCACAAGTTCCCCTGTCCCTCTTCATGTTCCCCTGTGCTTCTCTGACAGCCATAATTCTCATCTGGGACTTGCTGTTTTCACTTGTGTATACTTTTGAGGACTACGATCTTACAAGCAATGAGAAAACCAGCACCTCTTTGATGGAGGGATGAAAAACTTCCTGGTGAACAAGACTCCCTCATCCCTCATTTAAAATGAGTTTCAGACCCAAGACTTGCACTAAAGAAGAGAGCACTTTGAGGACCTGAAGGCTCAGAATAAACTGCTTTCCACAGGCAAAAACTACCTGGCCACGTTTCAACAATATCAAAAAACCAAATTTCCCTTCCCCCAAAGAAGCCCAGGTTCCAGGCTGGTGCTTGCCTGAGGTTGGCCATGCTAAAAGTACTACCCAGACCCCCTGAGAAGACAACCTGAATGGTCAGGAGATGATCCAGATTGGAGCTACCCAGTCAGCACTCACTTAAGCATCCCACGGTGTTCTGCATGCCACACCTGGATCCGGTCCTCCCACTGGTCCCTTGTGAGTTTGTGCTGGTCCATGACTCTGGATTGCAAGAAAAGGACACAATATTGTCACCTTCAAGGGCTCTGAGACATGACCCATAAGGACTTCCCAACATTCAAACCCTTACTGTCCTTTCAAATATAACCAAGTTTGTGTTTCTACTCTCTAGAATGTGTAACATTTTAATTTGAGGATTAACCTAATGATTCAGCCTTTTGAACTAGACAAACCCAGCCCTGCTGGAAAAAAATTTTAAAAGGTATTTCACAGGACTTTTTCTTCCAAAAAGGGTAATTTTTATGACCATTCATAAATAAGGGCAAACCGCCAAGGCCAGACACTATATGCCAGGAAGAGCCGAGCAGATAGGACACAAGAAGCCTGATTAGCAAAGTGACCCTAGACATGCTGCCTGCCAGATTCCAGGACGAAGGCAGTGTGCTACCCCTCACTGTTCTTGGTTAATCATCAATGCCTTTGAAAACTGCTGGCTCTGTACATTCTGAAGTCCGGTGTACTTAAGAGTACTTGACCTTCAGAGTCCCCAGCTTCCTCTCAATCTATGACTTCCACCTCCCAAGGCTAGAGGCTGCTTCCCAGGCACCAGGCACCCTCTGCTCACCTCTGTGGGATCAGTCGCTCAGAGCTGAGGTACCCAGACTTGTGTGCCTCCTTGTTGTAGTCTCCAAACTTGGCCTGCACGGCATATGACCCCAGGAGCACAGCTGTCTCAGGAGGACAGTAGATCTCATCACTGAGAATACCTTCCTTCACCTGGAGGAAGAACAGCTTCTGCGTGATGTCCTGGATGAGCTCCTCAGACACGTCTTCAGGATAGAATTTGGCCCGGAACTTGAACTGAAGGGGGTTCTCTTTCCTGACCTCTTGGGCAGACACCTAGGCAACAAAAGCCAGCTCTTGTTACATGCTTGGAAGCCAATTCCAGTCACTATCCCAAAACTGGGCTCCTAACCAGTGACTCCAGCAGGGCCTGTTCTCAGAAGGCAGTATGTTATAGTTATCTTTTTAGTGTGTGAGACAAAAAAAGCTCAGCAGAAACCTAAGTCACTGACCTACCAAGCTGACTGCCCCAGCCCTCATTCCTAGGAGGGTGTTATTAATCCCAGAGAGCTGATCTGGAAATGACCCCACTCCCAGCCTCAGTGATCTGCAGTCCTGGAATGTGTCCGTGTACCTCAGTGTTACAAAACTTCCTCTATCATCACCCCCAAGTTGTTATGGTGACAGGGCAGGGGGAGGGGAGTGTTGAGAGGAAAAAAACAGTTTTTAGAGTTCGAATACAGTATATTCAGCTGATGGCCTCTCTTTATAATTGTTAGTGGAATTACCCAATCTTTGGAGTTGGAAGATAATCTATCACAGGTTTAAGCAAAACAATAACAGGTTCTTACAACACAGGGTGATTCATAGTTTCTAAGATTAACAATCTCATTGAAAAAAACTAAGGTCAACTAAAAGCTGGGTAATCATCTTCTGCTCCAGTGAGGCAGGGGGGAAGAATGCCAGGATCTAATTCCCAACCTGTATCCCCATTTATTGGAAATCTGCATTCTTTTTGTCTATAAAAACTTTTCACTCTGATAGGAAAAAAAAAGAAAAAAATTAAAAAGGTTTCAGAGTTAAATGGCTCTGGTTTTAACAGTAGTGGAGTAGACCAACACTCAATTAGTAATCTGTAAATAGTTAACTCTGACTTACCTTTTTGTCAAGTTTCAACCAGGTAGAAAATCCTTTACTGTCCACATACTGGAGGCCAAAGTACCACACTTCCCGGAGGCCAATAGTCTTAACCACCTGCAAGAAAGGGAGGGAGAGAGAGGCCCAGTCACGAGAACCTTCTTCAAATGGACAATGGCTGGCGGCAGTCACCCACGTCTAGCAGTCCCTGGGAGACTGTGACGGCTGCCTGGTCAGTCAAATCCACTTTTTACTGACAAGCTGTTGGAGCATTTTAATAGAAAGTCTAGCAGATTCTGGGTTATCTTTAAATCTTATAAGCTCCCCCACTTCCCCTGCACTGTAAGATGCTTTCCTGAGTAAGATCAAGTGAGCTGAGGCCAGCACTGAGAATTGTGGGACCTGTGGTCCAGCAGCAAAGGCATGTCTGGGTGTGCTGCCATCACAGGTAGCCAGTTGGAAAGTGACAGAGTAACTGGCACGTCACCTGGTCTTCCTCTCTGGCGGAGGAATCTAAGAAATAAGCAATCAGCAGTCCTCAAAGCCGGGAGCAGGTAGAGCCAAGCTTTGGGTGGAAAGGTATGACGGGATACTTGGCTGTATAGAGGCCAAGGTGGGTGGTGACTGACATTCTTTAAGCCCCTAGAAATGTGAAATTCTGATATAGCTAAGGTAGCTCCTCAACTCTAGATCACAACAAGCAATTCACATTTAAAATTCAGCACATGAGAAAAGAAGTCTTATGGTACATCACAGCAAGAGCCCCATGTAGGCTACTCTCATGAGTATACTCAAAACAGAAAGGCAGTGACATACGGTTTTCAGTTCCTCATATAACTCTTACGTTAACATTTTCCATTATAGCTTTCATAATACTTAAAGACGACTGAAGCCACAAGCCACATGTGGGGCATTTGCTGAAAGTATAACTTGAAATTTCAAGTGAACATCTGGTCTAGGCCCATTTCCTCATCCACTGGAGGAAATGATGGCTAATACTCCAGGAGCCTCAACAGACTGGCTGAGGAGCTGAGGATGGAATCAAGCGCCTCATGCATTCGAGGCAATCGCTCTGCCTCTGTGCAGCCCAGTGTCCGTATTAAATACCCAGACTGTCCTGCTCATCTTTTCTTTACCCACCAAAAAGAGGTTGAACAATCCCCAAGATTCTTCATTGCGGGATGATATGAAGGAAATTAAGATTCTCCCGGGGCACTCTATTCCCAGGTCTTTATGAAGCCCCAAATCTCCTGTGTTAATGGTAGCTGAGTGCAGAGAGTATAGACTAGGTCTTTATCACAAATCTTGCTGATCTCCTGGTCCCTACAAAGCAGCACCTTGTCACCTACTTCAGCCTTTCCATTTCATCCAACACAACCACAGCCTGAACTGGGGGTGGGGGTGAGGGGTGGGAAGAGCTTCTTGCACACCTGGCCTCCCTTCTCCATCATTCAGGCTTGCTCTGTCAGGGCTACTGCTCAGTCCTCTCCTGCATTGGCTATGATGTAGCAAATCACAGGGTCTGAAGCCACACTCTCAGTAGAAACCCATCTCTCCTTGTCCTGACCTACTGCACATCTTTACTAGAGGAATCTCCTATTTTTAAGTGTCTTTATTTTAATGTCCTACTTCAGGGTGATATGGCTTCCCCAAAATGGCACAGGAAAATTAACCTTTTCCTCAGTGCATTCTAACCACCATCTCATAGTTTCTTCATATAAGAAAATCCCTCGTTCCTAGAAGTGGCTCTCAAGGGCCTTTGCTTTACCTCCCACTAACATCCTCATACCAAGGACATCCCACACCTCAGAGGGCTCGGATGGCAGGTTTCTGAAGGAAAAAGCAGGGATGTATCTGCTTCACTTGGCCTCAAGCAATAGCTAGAATCCTCCTGATCCCCTCAGCATCCCCGCCTCCACGACATCAAGGGCCTGGTGGAGGTCCAGCCCCAGCTCTGCGCCCTGCCCGCCTACTCCACAGCAGCCGGTCTCAAAGTGCGCTCCAGCAAACCAGAGCTGTGCACTGGAACTCAGTGAGTTACACAATGCCATGAGTAGAGCTGAGGACAGGATGGGTGGGTAAGAGGAGGACCACTGACCTCCAACGTCTTCCGCACCTCTCCTCATCCAGCTGTATTTCAGTGCTGGGGAGCATCTGGCCCTGGACCCAGCTTCCCACCAGACGTTTCTGTGTGCCTATAGCCTACTCTTTTGACTTGTTCTAGAGTTTCTGTCTCTGCTTTTAAAAATTTTTTTTCATAACTTTCTAATACATGTACTTGGTGTTTAAAAAAAAAAACTTTCCTATTGATGTTAAGAAAAAATAAAGTTTTGTTTGAGGCCTCACCATTCATTTACAATGACTATGGTATCTGGAAGGGTGACCAAGGGACATGCTTGCTGTCTGGAGGCACAGCCAACACAAGAAGCCAGCACACTGCCCACACTTGGGGCATAGCCACACAGTACTGAGCTGGCTCTGCTCAAATCACTCGGGGACTGTTTCAGGAGAAAACTTGATTTTTAGCCCTCACTCCAGTCATACCCAGCGCAATGACTGGGTGATACAGACTTAAGTAACAACCTCAAAACAACAGTGACAGCAGTGATGATGCCCAGCTGCTCAGACCACACCCACCCCTGTGAGACCAGCCTGGCAAATCCTGGAACTGCTGCTAGGTGCAAAGCCACTGACATCACCAGGGCAGAGATCGATAAAGCCTGGGTGGAGCCACCTAGATTCTTTAAATGTGAGAAAATCCACCTCCTGAGTTTCCCCCATCACTAGCCCCTCATTTCAGGTTTAGTGTATGAGCGTAGAACACAGCTGCTGCCAGCAGGGCCTCTCAGGAAAGCGAGTTCTGGGGTCCAAGCGCCTTACAATTCACCTCTGTGTGCTCCCTGAGATCCTGGCCCGCATGTGCAATTTAGCCCAGAGAAGTAGACCCTGTTCTCCAGAACTTGGAACTGTTTCCTAGAAAAGTGTCATGCATTCACAGTGGCTGCCTGTTCTTAATCTTTGCCTCTCTTGGGGTGTCTGGGGAGGTGCAGAGATGCAGATGTACCCCATGCTGCCTTCTCCAGGATGGTATTTGCTGACCCAAGGGCACTTGCTACAGACACGCCAGATCCAAGCACCACAAGGCTGCTCAGGTGTGTCCCTCACTACCTGAGCCCACTCAGTCCAGGAAGTTGGGCAAAGGAGCAAAGACGGTGGCAGGGAAGAGAGGACTGTGTTTTCTATGAAGCACCATGCCATTTCCCTCATATAAAACATGCTGGGAAAACTACTTAGCAAAAAGACCATTCTGGACTGATGGAGCTGACCATTGAAAGTGTTAAGAAACAACAAAAGACATAGTGGAGAAAGAAAGAAACTGGAAGGACCACAGAGCCCGGTCATCTGGAGTTGGGCCCAGGTGTCTGAAGGTCTTCACTACACCTAGGTCACGATGCTCACATTAGCAAAGCAGTTTTGTCTCAATCACAGGGGGGTTTTAAAATAAAGCAGGACAGCCAGGCATAGTGCTGCATGTCTGTAATCTTAGCACTCAGGAGGCTGAGGCAGGAGGATCCTCGTGAGTTTAAGGCCAGCCTGGACTACAGAGTGAAACCCTATCTCAAAAAAACCAGAAAGAAAAAAAAAATAAAGCAGGACAGCTATCTACAGCCTCTGTCATTTGTGCAGCCTAGAAGAACATTTTTTTTTTTAATGAATTGTAGGGTGACTACATAAAAATTTGTTGTTGTTATATAGTTTTATTGGAAGACAGCCATGTCCTTCATTCATGGGTTTATGGCTGCTTTCAATACTACAATGGCAAGGCTTAACAGTTATGGCAGAGGGTAGATGGATTGCATGCTGAAAATATTTGCTATCCAGCATCTGTAGAAAGTTTGCTGACCTGTGACATAAATCTAAAAAACAATGGGGAAAATGCTGAAACATTTAGATAAAGCCTGTATTTGGAATAGCCGTTTATCAGGAAAAAAACACATAAATAGTATCACCAGTAAATATTATACACAAATATCCTGACCTTTAAGGTTTTATAATGGTGTCATGAGATAGTATAGTTCTTTTTACCTTTTTCAAAGATCCTTTTCATCTGTTACCTTCAGTGAGCAAACCAAGGTAATTCACACAACAAAATGATTTGGATGTTGCAAAAAATTTTTGCTACATAGCAATTCTCTCTCAAGGTTAGAGACCAACCTGATCAAAAAGCTGCTTTCCAGTGGTATTTGGCTGGATGGCAAACTCCAGCTCTGCATCCATGGTGGTAACTCGGACGTTGATCTGAAACAGAAAACAAACACTTAACTGAGGGTTTTTTTCTCTTGGTGTCCCCCCAAGCATTCCAGAACTCAAAGCCACCTGGCAGTGTTACAACAACATATTCTTCAACATCTGTTCTCACACAGATCACAAAACACACAACACACACCCTGACCATGGACAGCCAAGACCGTGGTCTCAGCAAGTCACGGCTGGGTTCACAAGCATGGGTGCGATGCTTTAATAAAGTGCAGTCCCACTTCCGGCCAAGTGGCATTTCTAAAACCTACTGTTAATCTATTTTTCCACACACCCACTTATGGCTCTGCATGAAGTAGGCGGCTCCCGAGGTACCAGGCAGTAAGTAGAGGACAGAGAAGTCAAGCACCACAAGGTCTGGGCAATGTTAGAAACTGCCTGACACTGAAGTGGTGAAATGACTGGAGACACAAAGAGGCCACAATACTACATGGCTATTTAAAGTGATAATTATGCAGACAGCAGAAAACAGAAAAAAACTATAATAAAAAAATATGACACAGAAAATGGCAGCATCAGTGTGATAAAATCAAAGGGAACTGAGGTGGTTCAGGTGCTGGGAAGGCCTTACAAATGTTTCTAATGTTGCCATACAGTTGTTTAAAAGGAAAAAAAAAAAGACCGACATCAGGGCAGTTTTCACATTTCTCACTTGAGAAAACCCAGATTTACTGAGGCACATAACAGGTGCAGACAGTGTGTGCAAGCATTGGCCCACACAGGTCTCAACATCCAACCACAGCACCACACACACGAAACACTTGCCAAATGTTACTTCCTGCTTCTGCGACAGAGTTTTAGAGTTTTTTTTTTTTTTTAATTGGTACCGGGGATCAAACTCACAACTGTGTGCTTGCAAGGCAGGCACTTATAATGCTGAGCTAAATCCCCAGCCTGGGACAGAGTTTTGTTTGTTTTGGCACTCGGGATCAAATCCAAGGCCATTGTACTGAGCTACTTTTTACATTTTTTTTATTTTGAGACAGGGTTTGGATAAATTGCAAGAGCTATGCTCAAACTTGGGATACTCCTGCCTCAGCCTTCCAGGGTGCTGGAATTACGGGTATGTGCCACTATGCCTGGCCACAGTTAGTCTTTATGAAGCATTCTCCTCCTAATACCATAAAGGACTTTGATAAGTGAAAGATACTCTGAAAAATATCTATCATTCCTTAAAGGTTCACTGGCTGGTATTACTAGGATAGAGAAATGAGGAACAATTTCTCCACGTTTAAAAAAAATTGTGCCCAATTCCACAAGTCAAAGAATTAAGATTTACTAAAAAGCAAGATTAATCACATTTTAAAGTTTTTAATCATACTGAAATATCAAACCCCAAGTTTCTTTCATTTCCTGCTGGCTACAGTTTACTCTTCAAAAAAAAATTTAAATTGGCTTCTATAAAGCACTAAATAATGCAATCTCTCTTTCACATCTTTCAATTACGGTTCTGAGAGCACATATTAGAGATGGGAAAACCAGTGCCAAAGTTCAATATTGCAACAAAAAGCACAGCTCCAAATCACATACACTGAAGCCAACAATGACACATCATGCTCTGCACTCAAGAAGACAGAAGAGAGTGACAAAACAGGGTTTGCATATGCTTTTCTTCCTCTGCTAGTTACCGATTCAGAAACTCAATCACCAGGTCGACAGGATCTACAGCTGCTACCTGGTGAGACAAATGGAAAAGGCGAGATTCTATGTGGAAAGAAAGTTCGGACTAACTTTTGATCATTTCTTAAATCAAACACACATTTAAATATCACACTGTTTCTCTGGTGTAAGAAAGTATAAGGACCAAAATGTAGAATACATACTGGGAAATGAGAAGAAAATGTGCAAATGAGAAGGGGAACGTGGCAAGGGGTGGGGGAGGGGAGGTTGGGACAAAGGAAAAGAATAAAAGGAAAAAATGGAAACAAAGCTTTTGTAAACAAACAGGTAAGGAGGAGTTGAAGGGTGGAAAGGGGAATGGAAAAAAAAGAATCAAAATACATCATGTACAGGTACAAATTCCCTATGATTAAAGTTATCATTTATGTATATCTAAAATGTACCCCCAAAAAAATGAAATTAAAAAATTTTTAAATAAATTTTGATCATCTCTAAGGACAGTGAGAAAATGTCATCTGAAACTGAAGCTAGTAATTGCCATTCTAAAATAGTACTACTAACCATTTCACAAACTAAAGTACATTAAGAGGTGCTGCTCTAAGAGGTGAATGAGCACTGTCCTAATGGTCAATACCTAAGATGCTTTGAGACAATGGGCGAAGGTTGTGACCTTATCAGCCCTGACCCTCTGGAGAGGGTGCTACTGGTGTCATGAACAGCACAAGTGATCATTCTGCCAGACTATGCCGAGCACTGTGTATCCCTGCGCCTACTACTAAGTCCAGGTATCCCTGGTCACTGAACGTCTGCAAGGATCCTTCCCCTACCACCCACACTTTCCACAGGCTCTAAGGGGCAAGAAGGGTTCCCCCGTCCATGCTGTGGGACCCAGGTATGGTACTACTTAATGTATAGGATGTTATGCAGTTCTATGTTTAGAACTGTTAAGATTTTGTTTTACAAATCTTTTAATAATATGCTATAGGGGCTGGGGGTTTAGCTCAGCGGTCTAAGTACCTGCTTGGCAAATGCAAGGTCATGAGTTCGATCCCAGGTCAAAAAAAAAAAAAAGCTACATCATAAACTGTCATCAAAACTTAAAGTGAGACATTTATTGGAATAACAGGATTATTTATACATATTTTGAGGTTGAAAGAAATCTGACTTCCTCAATTAAAGAAAGACACTTAAACCCCAACTTTTCATTATCTTCGTGTTGCATTTTCATGAAAAAACAGTTGGCGGATGTTGGCTGGTCCTTGTAATTTTTTTTAAAGACAGGGTCTCATTAGGTAAGCTTTTGAATTTACCATGTAGCCCATGCTGGCCTAGAATTCACAGTGATCCTCCTACCTGAGTCTCGTGAGTGCTGGGATTACAGGCACGCACCACATGCCCAGGTGGTTACTGTAATTTTTAACAGTGCCACACAAATAAAGTGTGACTATATGAGGATGGCCCCACAAAAACCTGGTCTGCAGGCTCAAACATTATCGCCACACAAACACTGGAGGAGAATGCCTGGCTTGCAACTTTTCTTGTCTTGGTTACTTCTCCCTTCACACACTTTTGTCAGTATTGAAGGCAGCACAATCACACACCTATGTGTATACTATGCAGAGTAAGTCACTTAAAATCTATCCCCATCCCCACCAGGTGTGGTGGCTGACGCCTGTAATCCCAGCACTCAAAGTGACTGAGGCAGAAGGACTGCTGAGAGTTTGAGGCCAGCCTGGACTACATAGTGAGATCCCGTCTCAAAAAAACCAAAGCCAAATCAAATCAAATCTACCTCCCCCAAAGGGCAGTATTTATCTCAGGCTTGCCAAAATACTAGGAAAATGTCTTTCCATATGTGTTAGGAGCAGGTAGGGGTGATTAAAGTTTAATTTTGCGCATGTGCCCATACACATGCATAGCCAGGTTGGTAAGAGTATGGATAATAACAGTTTGTGTCTTCCTTTCCAAATGCTGTTCCACTTAAGACCAAGGCACAAAGTACTATCTATTTAGAGTTCTAAAATATTAAAAAAATAAGGAGGCAGGCATGATCATACTTTACTATTTTTACTGCAAATTTATACATAAATTTAGATAATGGCACTCACAGATGAACACTAATGGAGTCTTTTCTCAGCTATACAGTGTGTAAGAATTTTAGAATATGATGCCTTACCTTGGACACAAGCCAGAGACACTTGGTATTAAAGATGCCTGAACCCTTCAAAGTGATGTTCTAATGAGTATATTTGTCACCCTAATTGTATTTAACAAAATAACTGGGGGAGGGGTATGGAGCCAAACTTAAATGAGTTGGTTCTTATTTCAGTGAAAAAGGTTTTTCATCTGTTATTAAAATACTAGTGTATGCTTTAAGAGTAATGCCTAAAAACAAAAAGAGGGACTTAATTTTACCAAAAAACAAAAAAACTGGCCAGCAAAACTGTGCATTTCTAAAAAAATGAAAAACTAGCTTCACAGGTATTCATCCCACACCACGTAACTATATACAACAGCTATCATTTAAAATATTTAACCCATAAATCTCTACCTTAATGAAAACCTAATTAATACTAACTATCTACTCTTTCTCTAATAAATCTTTTAAAAATCTTCTCTTTGTTGTTCTTACCCCAGGTTAGCCTGGCTCATTATAAGGGCCAATAAGTTACAGTTTCACTGCAATGTGCACAGGCCTAAGCCCTGTTAGTGGCACCTCCCAGGCCCCAGGGCTCAGTCAGTCTACAAACCCTGACCAACACCAGACAGTGTGGGGCAGCTGTGATACCGTGAGCACACAGCACCTCCCACCACCCTGCCTGTCCAGAAGTGCTTTACCAAAGAACACAACTAGCATGCACTGCAGTGGTCACAATATCCCCAGCTGCTTTGCAAACACGGGTTTCTGGTCCTTAGTCCAGGGATCTGTGTTTCTTAGAGTCACTCAAGTGTTTCTGAGCACAGGCCGGACCTGGGGGTCAGTGGAAAGCAGAAAAAGAATGGGAGCAAAAAGGCCTGGGTTCAAGAGCTGGAGGTCTACACCCTGACGACCCTCAAGCAGTGAACTCCCTGCCCCTGGGCCTCATCCACCTACTCTGAATGGAAGGCGTAGACTCGCCCTTTGGGGTCTGCAGTATTGCGGTCATCACATGTGCACCTGAGTGTGCTCAGGTGGCTGGGGCTGCCTGCACGGAGCATGAGATGGCCCATGACACTGCTTGACCATGAGGAGGGAAACACTAGAGTGCCAGGAGAAGCTGGCCAGGGAAGGTTTTCATGGACAAAGAAGAGCGTGCAGCTGCTCCTGCTTTTTTCTGGAAGAACTGTCCTCTTCAGAGAGTCTCACAATAGCACAGCTTCCAACACCACCCACAAGAAAGACCTTAAACCCTAGCCTGGTTTAGTTTTGCTTTTAATAAACTCAGTAACTGTTCACCCTGTTAAAGCAGATAAACCCAGTATCCTTGTTGCTCGTCCCTCGAGCACTGGGCTGTGGAGGGCTGGAAGCCGATCCCTGCCGCTCCCCCTTGTAAAATGGAGTGGTTGGAAAACGTTTGGCTGAGAGGGATCTCCCAACTCTTACTAATGACTATCTGGCGTGGCTTCTGACACCATCCAACTCGGTGGCTGTGTGGTTCTGTGGAAATGACTCAGCTTTTAAAGGGAAAGGGCATATATGGTGGGTGGGACCATGTTTTAAGATTGCCCTAGTCTCGAGTAAATTTTTTTTTTCTTGATTTAACTAAAAGGCTTCTGTGGGTTTTTGCTACACTGTGATAGTCAAATCCCAAGATCAACGCGGCTAGACTTTCCTGTTCTCTCATGAAAGCTTTTCCAAGAAGCATCCCCAAGAATCAGTTAATACATTTTCCTTTCCTATTTAATTATCAAAAAGGGTATCCAAAATGCCTTTTAAGAGTTTGAGAAATAAGAGACTGAACCAACAATGAAATAATTCTATCACATGTATAATTACTGAATTTTGGGATGTCAAATTATCACCCAGTTCTTTCCCTCATTTTGGTAAATAAATTTGGTTATGCAAGTTCTCCTCTGAGAAGTGTCATTCTCCTCCCTTCTCCCCAAATCCTCAAACTTAGTTCAGATTACCTCTCATTCACATTTTTTACAAAGAAAGTGCAAACTGCAATAAAAGTGGAGACTGGAAGGAAAAATCAAGACCAAAAACTCAGGCAACTGACTCAGACTCCTCAAGGAGTTGATTTAATTATAGTAGCTGGAACACTTCAGGGTTGGTGGGGGGAGTTTGTAATGATTTTCTTATATAGTCAAGTATCAGGAAAGCTATGTAAAATAGAAAGGCAAATTCGACTGGTAGTGTTTAAATGTTTGAATTGCAGGCAATGGATTCAGTGAAAACAGATTAATCTCTACCTTATCATTCACTCAAAACTTAGTCTGACCAAGGAGCCAACCACCCCAAGATTACATTCAGAGTCTGACCTTTTGTAGGGCTGTAAAACATCATCACTGTTTCCCAACATTCCAACCTTCTTCCAAAGGTGCCACTTCAGCGACTTTTAACAGCTCTCAAATATTTGGATAAGGCCTTCCAAATGATTAGAAAAGCTCTGATAGGAAGTGAATACAGTAAGGTTCTCCCACAGAAGGGAGGAGGCTCACAACTGATGACAGATGAGTAACAAAAATGTCTTCAATGCTGTTTTGGCCCACCTAATTAAAAAATTATAGACAGTACTATATTTTGATTCACACATTGTAAAATGTAAACATTTGAAATGCACAATTCAGTGGTGTTTAGTACACAGAATAATACATCCAATATTTGCCAACTAGTTTTAGAGTACTCACCACTCCGGAAAGAAACCCTGTGCCCATTAGCAGTCATCTTTCACTTTCTTTTTATTACTTTTTTTTTGGTACCAGGTATTGAACTCATGATCTTGAGTTTGCCAAGCAGGCACTTAATCTGCTGAGCTAAACCTCCAGCCCCCACTTTCACTATCCCTAATCCATCAACCATTTCAAAAACTAACCTCTTCGACTCTATGGATTTCCCTGTTTTGGATATTGCACACAGATAGGATTTTCACTATATGCTCTTTGTGACTAGCCCCTGTTACTTAGCATGTTTTCCAGATTCACCCCAGCAGCAGCAGCAGCAGCAGCAGCAGCAGCAGCAGCAGCAGCAGCACTTCATTCCTTTTTTACTGCTGAATAATATTCCACTGTATGGCTACATCACTTTTGTCTATTCATGGCTCAGTTGAAGGACACTGAGTTAAGCATTAACTTGCTCCTCATTCTTTAATGACTGCAAACAGAAAGTAGCTGAAAAATGTCAAACTAGACTATGTAGGAGCAATTTAATAAGATTAAAAAAAAACTTTAGTGGAAAACAAAGATGAAAGAAAAATGAGGTTAAGAAAACCTGAACATGTAAGTGTCCTCCTTTGGTCTTTGTAGTACTGAGACTTCAGATTTTATGGGGGGATGTCTTTTAAATTGAGACAGAGTCTTTTAAACTGCCCAAGTAGAGGGTCAAATTTGCAATCTTCATGCCTTGGCCTATCAGAGTACTACAATCACTGGTGTGTCACCAATGCCCAGCCTGTTTTAAAGCTCTAAGTGACAACAGTCTGCTGGGGGTGGGGGTTGGAGAGTACCCACTGCCAAACCAACTGACGTGTACACAGCAGCCTGTCACACAGGGGCCTCCACTCCTACCTCATCGTCCCTGAGCCTAGCAGTAAAGCCTGAGACAGCTCTCTACCTGCTGAGCTGCACAGCCGGGACGGGGAGAACCCCGCTCTTCCTTAACAGGCTCTGCTCCTCCCCATACCAAGTCCACGCAGGGCTTCAGTCAGCTGTTCTACACTTAACTCTGAGAAGTATCACTCTCCTCCCTCTCCCGAAGTCCTCGTTCACATTACCTCTCATTCACACTCTTTACAGAGGAAGTGCAAACTGAAATAAAAATGGAGACAGGAAGGAAAAATCAAGACCAATTCTATATAACTCTACATTTATGACACTCAGTGTACCATAATCAGCACGTAATTACAAAAAGTTTTAGCCCAACGTGTCCTTTATGTTTTACTTTCCTAGATTAACATGCCTCGCCCTCCTCCAGCTCCTACTGCTGTAGGAAATGTGCATTACCAAGAGGCAACCTGAGTCACATCACTTCCCCGTGCTCAGGAAATCCAGGCATCTGCATCTCACATGCCAATCACAGGCCTCAGTGCTCCTCTAACCCTATGGGGCCAAACTAAACCCTCAAGAGGAATAAGCAGTTTATGAAAACTGCTCCTGGGCAGAACTAAATTTACATCAACTAAGCTCAAGGGTGATGCCAATGACAATCTGCTCAACAGACAGAGCCTGGCATGGTGACAATGCAAAGAACCTCACTCCTTAAACCACGACTGACGCACTCATTGCTGCTTATGGATCCTCCGTGGAAAAAGGTGTTTTGAATAACCATGCACAGACAGGAGAGGCCAAGTTTCCTTTCATGATATGCACAACAGATGGGCCCATAGTCTAGCACCTTCTGAACCCTGATCCATCTCTTTTTGAAAAAGATAAAAATCTCCATTTTCACAAACACCCAGCCAACCATCAGCATTCCCCATAACACATGGTTGTCATACTCCACAGTGCTGGGTAACAACAACACGCCTCTAAAGCATTACCATGAACACTGCAAACCATAACCAGCCTAGTACAGAAATGTACACCCTCCACTTCAGCCAAGGTGGGGACAGCTGGAGGCCTCAGGAGCAGAGAGATTATGGGGTTGCAAGTTTGGTTTCTCCTTAAAGCTCTTCTTACTCCTTTAGAGAGGGTCATACCAAAGGATAATATGTAAAAGATAACCCTGTTTCCAACTAGTATCCAAAATGAAAATGTCCTCCTTACAAGTACAATGCTACTCCTGGTAACAACTGTTTAAATGAACGATACAAAATATTTGCATCTGAAAGGCCAATGACCATGTTTTACATTGTTACAGTTTCTAGATTTAAGAGTGGTTCAATTTTTACTTCATAAAAGCAACCCAGAACCCTCACCACTGTGTCACTCTTTAAAGGACTGAGAGGCAATATAACAGGCACCCTCTGCCAAAGGTATTCATCAAAATATCAAAACACCATCAGAAGAACCTCTATGCTGAAAGTATTCATCTATATAGCAAAACATCATTGCAGAGAAAAAAATGAATAATGGAAATGGTCCTTTTTTGTTTTTTGAGATAAGGTCTTGCTCTGCAGTTCGGGCTGGCCTTGAACTATGTAGTCAGTCACTACGAGTCAGGATGACCTCAAACTTGTGCAATCTTTTTGCCTTGGCCTCCCCAGTGCTTGGGGTACAGGTATGAGCCACCAGGACTGGCTAAATGGTGGTCCTTAAAATATTTTTCATACAGTGGAGTGAAGCTCATGCACACACCAGTTACAACGTTTTTCTGATACTGTTCTTGGCACAGAAATGTGCACCACTTGTCCACTGAGTCAGCTCTTCTCTAAGTCTCGCTCATAGTGGAAGCCATGTGTCACCAAGCACCCAAAGGCAGGCTAGGCCACAGGAACTTCCAGTGACACACATTCAAATTTAGCTCTATTGCCGGGCTTCACAAGTGTTCTTGATGTGCAGAGAAGACATAAGTAACAGGATAAAATAAAAACGTGGCAAATCTGCAGTCCAATGGATGAGATGAACACACTGTTATTCCTTTCTACTAGGCTCTCTGTATGAGTTATACCAGACCATTATCTCACACTGCCTCCTCTTTAAGGTTAAAGATGACCAAAAAACCAAAACAAGCAAATAAACAACAACAATAACAACAAAAACCATGACGAAGCTGAGTGTGACAGTATACACCCTATAATCCCAGCTTCTTGGCAGCAGGACTGCCATGTGTTCAAAACTAACCTAGTGAGTTCAAGGCCAGTGAAATGCACAGCGAAACCCTGTTTCAAAAAAAAAAGCTGAGGATACAGCTCAGTGGTAAGAGAATTTTTCTAGCATGCGTAAGACCCTGGCTTCCATCCTTAGCACCACAGAGGGAAGAGAGAAGCATGTACATATGCAGAAAGTTTCTTGAGGCTGGGGCTGTGGCTCGGTGGTAGAGCTCTTGCCTTCCACGCACAAGGCTCTAGGTTCAATTCCCAGCACCATTATTTAAAAAAAAAAGCTTCTTGATCAATGGGTTTAAGAGAACTGTCAGACCAAGAGCAGGCCAGTTTTGAAAAAGCTGCCAGGGAAGTCAGTAAAATGTCTGTGTATAGCAAACCAACGAACACATAGGTGGACAGACACATATTCTGTATGTATGTTAGCCTTTTACTACCTAAGTAATAATAATAAAGTCATAGCTGACAAGAGTCTGCTGTCCCAACTCTGATAATCACTAGACAGCACCCTCCCAGGGGCTGAAGTGCTGGCCCTTAAGAGTTCAGCTGTCCCTTAACCTTCCTAGGAACCACAAGTGGTATTACACTTCCCAGGAATATGGACCCTGTGGCCAGCATCAGCTGCTCTTGGATTTCCTGTGCTCACAGTAAATCCATGGGCCTTCATTGTGGACACTGTCCTTGTGACAGTGGTTCTTCCCAGCAGAAACTTAATCAACCAGAGAATTAAAGTTTGCCTCTGCCAGGAACCAGAGTGACTAAAACACCATCACCCACATCACTGCCTTCCCTGTAGTCCCCTGGGGGGGGCGTGAAAAGCACTTGGGTTAGTATCTGCCCAAGTGCTAATCACTGAGAAATGCAAGGTCACAACCACAGAGGGCAAAGTCAAAGGAACCAACTTCCTTCCCTGAAAACTTAAGTAGCTATACCTAGTTTCTCGGTTCAGTTTAGCTGAGTACTTAGTTTCAGGAAATGTGACCCTCAATTTTAACTCAAAATAAAGAGACTTTGAATACTCATCGTTTCAAACTTTAACTGCAAGTCCGGCAGAAAGGGAAAAAAAGAATTAAAATGTGTTATGTACCTGTACCACTCCCTGGGATGAATATACTCATGTACTGAAAACAGGTACTAATATAAATTTAAAAAGATGTAGGGAGACTCTAAAAGAAAAAAGATTACCACAACCCATACAATTTTGAGAGGAAAGGTTTTGATACCTTTCTACTCATAATTATTACCATTTTGGAATACTTACCCATACACTTCATGTTCCTACCATGAATCAACCAGCCTGGTCCGGTTTCCCAAGGACCAGGGCAGGTGAGCCCAAGCCTTAGTGACCCTCCTGGAGGTGGCACTGGCCTCATTTCACAGATGCCAAGAACACTTTAGAAGAACTACTAAAATTCAACACCACATCCCCTCACTTCTTTCCAGACTTTTCTCACCATTTCCTCACCACCATTAGGTTAAGTTCAAAGCAGAAATGCTAAATTCTTATTATTAAGACATTAGCAGGCATTAACACACAGAAGCTGAATCTTCCAGTAAGTTTTACACAGGTATCTACATTGGTATATTTTTATATAGATTTTAAGTAGAACTCAAACAATGACAAAGGATGCTTTGTAGGGTGACTCTACATGAGTATTGTGTGGCATAAAGTTATCCTACTCTAACCACCTTTTTAGGGGCACAAGAGCTTGCTAAGTTGCCCAGGCTGGCCTTGAATGCGTGACCTCAAGATCCTCCTGCCTCAGCTTCCCACGTAGCTAGCATTACAGGCATGTATCACTGTGCCCAGACTCACAACCTTTTTCAAATGGTTCAAGAAACAAAGATTTATGCAGGACAGTTTAAGCAATTTTCTCAAATTCTGGTAATCAAAAATACTCCTATTAGTATAGGTCTTAGATGTTATTCCTAAAGTTAAAAATCAATTATCTGAAAGGCAAAATTTGTATTTCTAAATTCCAGGGTGAAAATTATGTAAAACTCTCTTCTTTTTTTATATAAAACGAAAGCCTATATGATGATCTATCCCGCAACTTCAATAACAAGTAATGAAATCTCAGTTCTTAAAGAGCTCCTTTTCTGCCTGAGTGTGGGCCACTTCCTGCCCCCAGACTCACTTCCTGTCATGCTTAGGCTGCTTAACAAACACAAAGCAGACAAACCAGTCCTATTTGTACTCATTATGACCACAGAAAATCATGACCTCAGAACCAGAAAAGAACTTTCTGAGCAGTCACTTAAAAAGAGGGTCACTTCCCTCTACTTCAAAACTGAGCTGGAACAGTCTGTTCAGAGTTCTCCCTGCAGTGCTGCACACTGACCCTCCCGGGTGCTAAGCCTGTACACACCCTCCAATCCGCTAATGGTCTGTGAAAATGCTGCTCCTGAACCCTGTGCTACCTGCTCAGCTGCAAGGTGCTTCTTTTTGTGGCTATTCATGAGCAGTCAGGATCAACTTCTTCCATGCTGGGAATGACATCGGTCATGTGCGTGCAAATTTAACAGGAAAACTAAACCGCAATTATTGGACATCACTTCACACAGGAAAGGGGAAAGAAATAATCAAAGGATGGTATATTCTGCAAATTACCCTTTAAAGAAACACATTCTTTTCTTTTCCTTACCCCAAAAGCAGGCAAAGTAAGTTCTCGTTCAAGGTCATTTTTCTTCATCTAAAAAACTTGGGAAACTTTGATTCTATAAGTGATTTCAGTTTTACTAGATGTGTCACATATTTCAGCACCAGTTTAGTTCACTGAAATGTGCAATTACACACATACACTCAGGATCTTGTAAAGACAAAAGCAAGGGACAAGCCAAGACAATTACACGCTACAACGGTTTTTAACCTAGACTCACAAAATGTAGGAAACTAAACTAAATTCATTACCCACCTGGAATGCATTATTTTCTTGGTAAATTTAGAAGTCTGTGAAGAGTTTTTCCCTTTTAATCAAGTTAAGGTAGGGGGAAGCTGGGAAACAATAAAAATGTCAAAACAACATAATTCTTTTGCTAACCTGTTATTTTGGGGAAAGACATAAAATAAGCCAAAATTACAACATCTAGTGCTATTTCTCAGACAAATTCTGCCTGTCATTTAAATCACATGAACAAGCTGGGTGTGGTGGGGCACACCCGTAAGCCCAGCACTTGGGAGGCCGAGGCAGGAGGAATATAAATTTGAGCCTAGCTTGCAATTTAGGACTGGGATACAGCTCAATGCAAAGGTCCCGACTTCAATCCCTAGTACTACCAAAAAAGAAAAAGACAAATCTTGTTCCCAGCTGTGTCACTGGACCTTCTTCCCTTAGAGTGCACAGTACTGGGCCAGGGATTTATTTAGCTCAGTGGCTTAAGTGCCTGCCTGGCAAGCGCGAGGTCGTGAGTTTGATCCCCGGTACCAAAAAAAAAAAAAAAAAAAAGAGTGCACAGTACTAGTGAAATAGCTAGTAACCAACAGTTCTGTGTGTTTTCATGTCAACTGCAATTTTTAAATGTGCACGGGGAAGGGAGGGTACGATGGTCCAGGTCAACTTTTCAGTTGATCTGTTCAAACCCTATAAAGCATCTATAGTCTCATTTTAACACTACTTCTACACTGCCTTGTCTGGCCAGATTCTTAATAAGATGCCATGCTCTTCCTATCCTACCTCCTGAAGACTCACTTAAAAGTCTCATGCAACGAACAATGTATCATGTAAGCAAATACCTCAGCACCCAGATGTAACACCCTTCATTATGTAACTCAGGCAACGCAGCACCCTAATGAGAACACATTAGAATGCAACATAGTTCACAGAGACCAATTCCAACCTGGTATTTATGCTCTAAGACTTCACCGAGTGATTTGTGCTTCAAGTTTCTCTTTAGAAACATAAGAAGACTGAATTTCCTTCCAAGACACACAGTACAAGAAACCTAGAGAACCAGCAATGGAGCAACAGGCAAACACTGCCAAAACAGTCAGCGTCCCTGAGCCATAACACCTGAGCAATGTGGGTGCGTCTAAGGCAGCCTGGCAGGTGATGAAGGACTTTCATCAAACATACCAAGCGCACAAACAAGGTCTTGGAGAAAGATCACTGTGGCTCCCTGTTCAACACTGGTGTGATTTACTGAAAAACCAGAACACATCACATTCTGCCTAATCATAAGTCACTCTGTGCAACAAGTTTAACCCTTTACCCAACATAGTAAAAGAATAAAAAACTCTACCTCTTGGCAAAGCCTGGATGTAGTCCTCCTACTGCTTCTGAAAGTTATGTATTAGTCTCTCTCATTACAACATAAGCTTTTGAAACCAAGTCTTCCTCTGGGAAGGGGCTGCGGAAGGCCTGTTCCTTTAGACTCCAGGCAAGGCTACTTTATTTAACCTATGCCTGCTTTCCTGGCATAGGCCTGGGTCTCTGGCCATAGGGTGAGGGCAGGTCAGTGTGCATTTAAGGCTGAAATGCACATCAGGTGAAATTAATTCTCCCATCATCTGCTGTGACTGTGGGGAGGAGGCAATTCCTTTAAAGGCTCTTATATTCACCAAGGCATCCATAAGACCTAAAAATCGGACTCAGGAGGTATTCTATATGTTGGAGGCATATAGACACTCTTCACTCTAGGAGTAAAAGGATAAAAAGGTAAAAATCTATTTACTGCATTATTTCATTAGACTATTGTAAGTCAGAGGGAAAAGAATGACCATCATGAGATGGAAAAGCTTTTAATCAGATTAGAACTCAGCAGTTGCAAGGGGAACACAACCGTTCCCGACCAGGCCCAGGTGCCTCCTATGGGCACACCAGCTGTCACAGGTGGGCAAGCAAGGTCTTGTTTGCAGGTGTGCAAGCAGAGGCAGCTGAAGCAACCTGCCTGAGTGTATCCACTGTGAGGAAGGCATACCTACCTATGTGGTTAACCCCTGCTTATCTGCCAAGAAAGCAAGAACTTGAAGTTTGCTCTACTTGTAGAAGATAATGATGCTCATTTTTTGGAAACCACCTTGCCTATGGCTTTGCAGCCAGGAAGGCCAGGCCTCAAATAAACAAGTGTGAACATGGCTATAGGAAGAGATAAACTCTGTGAAGTGTAAAATCTAGCAAACAGTGGGACGGTGATGGAAGGGCCTAAATTTGGGATTGAATTATGATACTGCTGCCAGGCATGGGTGCACAAACCCATAATCCCAGTACGCAAGAGGCTGAGGCAGGAGATCACCAAGAGTTTGAGGCCATCCTGGGCTACATACATAGTGAGTTCAAGGCTACTCTGGACTGCACAGCAAGTCCCTACCTAAGAATTATGACACTGCCTATAGTCCAAAATTCACACACTGTTTTCACCATTAAGGAGGCAATTCACTCATGCGACATTCTCTTTCCAACTCAAGTATCAGGTACAAATTGCTTTCTTTTAGCATTCGCCAGAAATCTGTCATTAGATGATGTCTTAAGGAGTACGACACAAGATACTGCCACTTTCTGTTCTAAACAAAGAACCGGAAAAAACACCACCCTTGTTTAAAATACCTCAGCTTGCTCCTTGGAGTAGGGACATAGACGTCCCTACACAAAGGCTATGATGCACTTCATACTGGCTCACAAAACATTCTCTGAGACTTAAAAGAAAAAAATTGGAACCAATAGTATGGCTTTACTTCCAAATGTTAGTCTAGCCGTAAAATATACACAAGATTATAACAAAGACAATAATTACCATTATCCCCCAAGCAGGGATTGGCAAAAAAAAAAAAATTGTGAAAAGCCACAGAGTAAATACTTCAAGCTCTGAGAGTCTTATCTGGTATCTGCTGCATAGTGGTGTTTTTAAAACTACCCTTCAAATATGTAAAAACCATTGTCAGCTGGCAGACCTTACTCAAACAGGCGGCAGCCAGTATGGGCCTGCAGATGCCAGTTCACCTGCCTGTCCTTAGGTGAAAACAATTACATATTTACACTATCTGATATTACCACACTCTCACTGTAACACAGCAATGCTGAAATGATCTCTCAAGCAAAAACGGAAAATAGGTTGTGGAAAGCAATTTCAAACTTAACAAAAAGACTGTCAAAATCTGATACACAGTGCCTATTAAGTAGTTTGACTTTTGGGTGATAGCCATTCCTCTATTTTTAATCAATACAAGTTGGGTCAGATTTTTTTTTTACTTTAGGATTTATTTTCTCAAATATATTAAGATTAAAAGGATAGTTCATGTTAGTAAAGTCTTCCATTTCGTTTGAAAAAAACATTACTATTTACTTATAGATGGCAACGGGCTCAGAGAACAGAAACTGGAACCAACCTCTGCTACTAGAAATGCATCCTGTATGGCCGCGAAATATCTCACAGCCAGGGCCTGCCCTGGCTCTGCTCTGTAAGTCTCTCTTACAGAACTGCACTTCAACTCTGCTTATGCATTGTGTCCTCCATTAGGCTGAGGCAAAGTGGATCTCAGTTTCACTATCCTGGCACCAAGCACACAGTGGCATAGGACAGGGCTTCCACACATAAGGAAGGAGCCCGTGGGAGCCATTAGGGGATTTAACACCAGGACACACAAAGGATGGATGGAGGAAGAGAACTCAGAGGTCTCCCTCTACTAACATTACATGTTGCTGTCTGACAAACTTCACCTGATTTAGAGGAACTCAACGTTCCAGCTAACAAATTACACTGAAAAACCTGTAAGACATATCCAGGAAAGAGACTGCTTCAGCATGTGAAGGTCAGCTGCCTGAGTCTCAGATACAAACATTATCTTAGTTTATTTTATATGATATCCTTTGCACGTTAGCTTTTTCAGCTGGGTGTGGTGGCACACCCTTAGTCTAGTTACTTGGAAAGCTGAGGCAGGACTGCTAGAATCTAGGAGATTGAGCCCAGATGGGCAATCAGTACAGTAAAACAGAAATAATCAAAAACCCACTTTTTAAAGTTTCCATTTTACAGATGACAAAATTGAGATATAAAAATACTAAAGAGCTTGCCTAAGTACAAGATGGGAATTACTCTCTACAGTTCTTCACTTTTTTAATATGGAAAAATAATGTATATTAAGGTGTGTTAAGCATCTTATTGCACCAAAAAATTTCTGAGTCATATTATAGCACAATACTTTTGTCTGGTTCCAAATTATTTACAGAAGTCTATCACTTCCTTATGTCAACAGGTATGGCTGACAAATAATGTTAAGAAGGAAATAATGCAATTTTCTGGCTTCTTCAAATAAACACTCCTTACATAATGAGTAATAAACACACATTTAAACTTAGAAAGTAATTAGAGTAGCCGAGGAGTCCCAATGTAGTTACTACTAAAATAAAATGTAAGAGCTAACTCAATATGTACTCCTAATTTTGAAAGCCAGCTGTGAAGTTTACTGCTTTGGTTACAGAGATGAAATATTCAAGTGCTAAAATAAATCAGGCATAACAAAGCATTTTACCAATTTCCAAACTATGAAAGATACACAAAAATGTAAGTGTAAGAAACAACATCAACAAAAAGAACTGGGTTGCGAGTACAGAACTCAGTAGTAGAGAGCTTGCCTAGCAAGTGCAAGGCTCTACGTTCCATCCTGAGCACTACAAAAAAAAAAAAAAAAGAAGAAGAAAAACAATAATTCACTAAGTGATACTGTTTTCCTTTCCCAAAATGTAAGTACTAATAAAATTATACAATTTTTAATACAAACCGCAACAGCATTACTTAGGGCAGTAATTAACGAATGAGTCCAGGGTAGAAGAGAAAAAAGGAAAGAATGAGGATTGGCTTTATAGGGAATGTCTAGGTTCTTTCTCCTCTTTAAAAACAAAGACAGGTGGGCGTGGTGGTGCACACTTGTAATCCCAGCACTCAAGAGGTTGAGGCAGCAGGATCATTGCAAGTTGGAGGGCAGTGTGGGCTACAAAGTTAAATTCAAGGCTAGCCCGAATTGCATAGTGAAACCCTGCCTCAAAAAGACAAATGAAACAAAATGAAGACAGGCATGGTGGTGCACACCTGTAATGCCACATAATCTGGAGGCTGAGGCAGGAGGAGTCTCAATTGCAAGGACAACCTGGGCAACTCAGCAAGTGTGTCTCGAAATAAAATTTTTAAAAAGGACTGAGGATGTATTTCAGTGGCAGAGCACTTGCTTAGCGTATCTGAGGCCTGGGGTTCAATCTCCAGCATTAAAAAAAAAAAAAAACACAAGCAAGCAAACAAAAACCAGTCAAACTTTGAGACACCACTGGTCACTGCCAAATTAAGTTCTGCTGCTGGCTGGCAGGTAGAGACAGAGAGGCTCACATCAAAGAGAACTCTTTACATCTTAGTTGGCCCTGTCTTTCTAGAGCTGTAGCCCCATCTTGCTATCTACTTTTTCCCACCCTGTCATAATCCAAACACCAGTAATACACCATAGCACTGACGCTTAAACCTGATAAAAGGCAGAATTTTCACTGTCATAGACACAAGTTTATTAACAACCATGTACAAAACCAGACTCTCGTGCTTCCCCTGAAACCGGTCGTTCTCCAGGATTCCAGATCTCAGTGATGGCTCCACTATCCGTGCTGCCCTGCAAGGCCACCCAACACTGCCCTCAGGCTGTGCATCAACCCACCAGGGGCCTGCCCGTTTACCTCCCCAAGACCCCCCAGGTGTACCCATTTGTGCGCTCCCAACACTAGTGGCCCAAGCGGTTCTAGGTTCACCATACTTTCAGTTCTCAAAACCCCTCTTCCGGCAGCCTCATTACAGGCTGCAGTCAGCTTTCCAAAAAGCCAGTCTGACCACATCATCTTCCAGAAAGTCAAAAGCCAGAGGTAAGATCAAAACTGCCTGAGCAAGGCTGACGAGGCATGATGTGAGCTCTGACTGCCGCCCCTTCCTGTGGCTCCCAGGCCCACCCTACTCCCCACTGCCAGGCCATGCACTTGAGCCACCGCTCAGCTTGCTGAGCTCCCTGCCCACTTCCCATTTTGTGTTCCTTCATCCTCTGTACCGCTTAGCAGCCCTTACCTCCCCAGGTCTCCCTCCTGACCTGAGTCTCAATCCCCACCCCCATACATACCATGGACCCTTCTTCAGGCACAACTGCCAGAGCTGCAGTTCTGCATTCACTCTGATTACTATCTATCTGTCCCCAAGCCAGGCTGTAAATCCACGATGACAGGGCCTACTTCTGTGTCTGCCATTCCGGAGCCTCACACGGTTCACAGTAACTCAGTAAATGTCTGCTGAACTAATGGATGAACTATAAATATTCATCATGCCTTGCAGCATGGGGATGGCAGACCAGTAACCCTAGCCAGCATTTCTCACCGCCACATGCCGAAATCGTAGCTACCTAATTCACCATCTGCCCGCCCTGTCGGAGGAGTGGAAACAGTCCCATGTGTTCTCCTTAATGAAGAGTGGGGGTAGGCGAGGTTAAAACCTATCAGTATACTCAGCAAATTCTGTCCCTGTCAACAATACTTAGTAGAAAAGCAAGTATTCTCAAAGAGATAAAAGGTTGTCTCACAACTTGTCCTAAAGTGTTGGCACAATCCAAACCTCCTCTTATAAGAGAAACTTCTGCAGCAGCACTTCGGACACCAACAGAAAGCCTTGGTGACAGCCATGCAAGATCCTGGCGGGACACCACCTCTTCTCACCTAGGCTCGCGGTTTCCTCCCCAACTTCCCACACTTCCTTGCTATCCAGCCCCAGCCACTGCCCAATCCTAGGAGGAAAGCAAGAAGAAAGGAAGGAGGGAGGAAGAAAGCACCGCAGGCCACCCAGTCTGAAAGGACGGCACAAGGACTGTGCCCTTAGCTAGCTCCAGGGCCAATCTACTATGCTCCTGAGGTGTCCATACAGCACCCACTGCTGGAGACATGCCTGCCAGAGGTCTAGCTACCCTCTGGAAATGCCAGTCTGCTCTCCTAGAAGCCATGAGGCCCACTGAATAAATCACCAAAGCAGTGGAGGAAAACACCAAACTACAGGCCACAGCTGTGCTTCCCCAACTGCCAGATCCCTCTAGCAGGATTTCCCTGAAATGTGGCCTCTCCAGGAGCCAGCAGTCTCCCACCTGCTGCTGTCCACCGGTCACACTGTACCCAGGCTCTGACCCTCTGCTAAAGCTCAGCTACAGCCTGCTGGCCAGGATCTGTGTGTCACCCTGTGCAGGGCACCTGCATGCCAAATGGATAGACACCTTGTCTTTTAATAAGTGCTGTTCTAAGAAGTAGTATTAACAGAAAACATAGTAAAGGAAGACTATTTCATTTATACTGTTTTATGACTAGTCATCTACTGACTTCACTTAGACGAATCAGTCATTAAGGAGGAAATCTGAAACCTCAATGATTCAGATGTACACATTTCCAAGTATGATTGGCCCTTAATCTTGTTAATCCTCCAATCCCATGGAAGCCACTTACTGAAACTCTAAGGCTAGGCCTGAATAATTAGGATCAATAACCCTTTCTGCTGGGTGTTGTGGGGCACACCTGTAATCCCTGTATTCAGAATCCTGAGGCAGGAAGTTTGCCCCAAGTTGAGGCCAGCCTGGGCTACATAGTGTATTCAAGGCCAGGTTGAACTACATAGGAACACCCTGTCTCAAACAAAACAAAAAATCCTCTCAAAAACTTGTTAAGGCTGACTACACACATGGTAATGGGTCGCTGTCCTCCCTGAGCAATTTACAACTTCACTTTGTCAGAAACAACTTTTAAATCCTTATGCATCACTAAAGACCTTTAAAACAATAACAAGACTCAAATACACCTAAGAAATAAAAGCCTTAAAAAGGGCAATCCGACACACAGTGCCTGCCACACATGGATGCACTCTGAAAGAGATTACTTATGCTAGAGGAAATGAGACAGTCACAAAAGGACAATCAGTAATTGTATGATTCCACCCATCTGAGTTCCTGAGAGTAGACAAATTCATAGAGACAGAGTACAATGGTGGTTGCCTGGGGCCAGGGGAAATGGGGAGTTAGCATTTAGGGGTGCTGAGTGTCAACTTTGGGAGGACGGCATTTAAGGGCTGGATGGTGGTGATGGTTGCATAACATGAATATCTTTAATGCTGCTTAACTAGACACTTAAAATGAGTAAAATGATCAATTATGTGTTATGTATATTCTACCACAATTTAAAAAATTACAATTCATTTAGAAAAGAGAAAAAATAGTGAATGGAAATAGATTGCTTTTTCTGGGCACTGCTAGCCAAGTGTTGCTTCTTTTAGTGAAATCAGGAAAACCACATCAGGAAGTAATTTTTTGACCACCCCCTCTGCATGTCATGAGTAATAAGTTGTAAGATTTAGGCCAGTTTTATGTCTCAGGCATTGTAGACCCTGCATGTCATGTGCCATTTCTAAGTTGAAAATGAAGAGTTTGGGGCAGGAAAGACAAGCATTCAATCATCGAGCTACTCCCGCACGAACCAGTTATCTTGATGCCGTAAACTAGGCCAAAAACTGTACTGGCATCTAAGTCTATTACCACAGTAACAGAGTAAGTGCTTTAACAGCAGAGTAACATCTCAAATGAAGAAATTCTTTCAAAGAACAAAATATAACCGTTAAAAAAAAAAACCCTATGATTATGGAACCAACAGGTTTGAAACACTAGAAATCGTAATTTTAATGAATCCTGGTATGTTCTCCATCGTGATCCAAAACTCAATCAAAAAATGTGAAACCCTCTGGCCAGTGCCTTGTCCTCAACTCACCAGAGGTAAAGCAGGTGCAATACACAACTTCCTAAGAAATGCCACTCACCAGGAACCCACTTTGCTCCCATAATCCCCGAGGCCTGGCCAGCAATCTCAAACAGACTCAGGGAGAGGTGCTGGCACACAGCACTGTATTCAGCTGACTTGCAGGAGCAAGGCACGACTAGAGACCTAGAAGTCTCCTTATCAAACTCCCGGGGCTGCCTCATCTGCAATTCAAATCCGCGGCTAACCCTTTCAGATAGGAATCCTGCTGTAACCAGCAAATTCTCTGGTTAACTGGGCAGCGCCTCATGGGCCTGGCAGAAAAGGGGCCCCAAATGAGGCTGCCCCCCGCAGAGCCAGCGTCTTCTTTCCAAAAGCCCTTCACGTCACCCCAGAAATGTGTGGGGTGCATGTGGTTTCCTACACCTGATGAGGCAGAGAGGGTGTGGGTCGTCGGAATCTACCTGAGATTTGACCTTTGTAAGAACCCTTAAAGTTGCACTAGCAGGCACTTTTAACACAGACGGAAGCCTCTGGCGTTCACGAAACACAACCATGGGGGAAGGGGCTCGCAGACAAAAAGGCTAGATACAGAACTTCACAACGGTGAGGTTTTATGAGGCCACGAAAGGGTCAGCGTCCGAACTCTCCCTACCCACTTCTACTGAACCCTATTGGACCAAGAACAGCCCTAGCACCTCACGCAGGTGACCTCTCCCGAAACCGAGCCTCTCGAAAGACGCCCCCGCCCCGATCGCGGACCACTTACTGGCTTCGGCATTTTCGGTTCCTGGTGGGCTGACTCAACTCCCGGAAACTCGGCTCCGCAGCAGCAAGCGACAAGGCTCCGGCGACCTGGAGTCAGAGCGGAGCGCACAGCGCGCGGGTTTAAGAAGCGGCCGGGCGGCGCCGCGTGAGTCACCGCCCAGCCCGCGGGGGGCGGGAAAGCCCGGCTGGGGCGGGGCCGCGCGGGCTGAGGTCCGCCGGGCAGCCCGCGGGCCGCGCACCAGCGAGTTTCACTTTGTGTAGCAACCGTTGCCCCAGAGCTGAAACCGCAACCGTCAGACCTTTTGAGAAACTCTTTTTAAAAACTGTACCAGCCCGGGAGTGGTGGAGAAGGGACGGCGCCGGCCGGGAGGGGGGCGTCCCCGCAGCCCGCGCTCCGCTCTTCCTTCTGAGGGGACCGTGGCGGTCGCGCCGCAGCCGCACAGAGACCCCCCCCACACACACACACACCCAGGATCCCGAGCCCTGTCCCTCGGGGTCGCCCTCCTCCGCTCCCGCACTGCCCCTTCGACTGCGCCCCTACCGCACCTGTCGTCCAGCCCTGGCCACCGCCCGCCCCTTTCGTGGAGTGCGCGCGCGACCCCGCCCGGGTGGGTGTCCCCTCGCCGCCCCCGGCCGCGAGCCCCGCTCACCTAGGATCCTGCTCCCGCCTCGGCGGCCCCACCGTGTGCGCGCCTGTCTGCGCGCCACAGAGGCCCTCGCGGGGCGGGGTCCCAGGGCCGCGCCCCTTCCCGCCTCGCCCGCCCGCCCGCCCGAAGACCAGCGGGGTGCGCCCAGCCAAGATGGCCGCCCCCGCACCCCCAGCGGCGGGGCCTGGAGGTCGGGAGGGGTCTCTTCCACACCGCACCCTGGCGCCGTCTCCCTCCGTGCCTCCGGTCCTCACACCCCGGGAAAGGAGCTTGGAATCTTTCTCCTCCCTAGCGTAGATGTGGGGTACGAGATTGTTCCACGCTGGACACGGGCAACTCAAGAAACTGGAAGTAAATCTGACTGAGCGGCCTCACGGGGCGGTTGCAGGGCTGCCCCGTTGTCCTTGGGCGGAACAGAGGCCGTGTCCTGGGAGAGCCCGGCCCCGGGCCGCCCGTACCTGGCTGTGGCGTCCACGTACACGTGGTCCCGCAGCCTCTGCCCGCTCGGGAGCAAGAGCGGAGCGTCGAGGTCGCCCCATTGCAGCCAGCGAGGTTAAAGTACTAATTGGTAACCTTGTGATTTGACTAGCAAAAGAAACTCCATAGGGAGCCGTCTCGGAAATTCTACGAATTAGTTTATTCTTTAAATTTTGTTGCTGATAGTTCTCAAGGGGAGCTTTTTTTTTTTTTTGTGGTTCCGGGGATCGAACTCACGACCTTGCGCTTGCCAGGCAGGCGCTTAAGCCACTGAGCTAAATCCCCAGCCCTCAAAGGAGTTTTTAAAACACCAGAAACACCTGTACTTTTATGATCAATTGGATTGTTAGTGCATTGATGGAGAGTTCCCCGCTGGAGCGGTTGCTCTCAAACTCTGGTTTTGACCCTAGCAACACCAGCATGCCCAGGGGGCTTGCAGGCGTGCAAATTCACAGGTGCCACCAACTAAGGGGTTTAGAAACTGAATCTGGGGCCCAGCAGTGTGTCAGCAGGTCCACCATGGTGATTATGCGGTTGGCTGAAGATTGACACCAGAGCGTCTCCTGAATTCCTTTCCTGGGCTCTCTACTAACTCCTTGTGGGAGCTGGCCCAGTTATTTAAACCCTTAGTACATCGGTTTTCTCATCTGTAAGACTGCGTTATTATGGTACCTGTTTCATTGGGTTCTAGTGAGGATTAGATTAATACACAAAATACCTAGAACAGTGTGGTGAGCACTTGCTTTAGGCAAAGTTCCAAATTCCGTGGCTCAGTTTCCCAATATGTGGGATGGAGACACTAACGGTAACTCAGATTTAGGATTAAATGCTAAACCCCGGGGCAGAGTAAATAAATAGTGATGTCTCACCTGTCGTGGGGGGAGGGCGTGCAGCTGCTTCGGCCACTCTGGCCAGCATTTGTAACTTCTCAGCTGCAGGTCCTGGCATTTCAGAGGCTGGTGGAGGGGGAGCTCTTTTTTGAGATTTTGTTCTCTAATTAGCAAGTCTTTTCTCTTTGAAAGACAGAATTTCTTTTTTACTAAAATGAAGATATAATAGTAACTGCAGTAGGAAGTAACTGTGGAAGATATTTAACTAACCTACAGTGATAACATTTCATTTTGGAAATTGAACATATTCCTCCTAACACACGGCACTCCACTGATGTCTTAGCACTACTTGGAGCCTTGTTAGCCTTTTTTGGTGCCCAACTATGCTGGTAGGACATGCCTCTAATCTGGTTTATCATCCAGTTTACAGCATACAGTACTGTCTTTTTAAATGAATGTTTGAAATAGCAGACCTTCTCCAGCGTTTCTGAACTTTACCCTTCAGGAGAATACTGAAACATGGCCTCTGGCAGTGTGGTAAAAATGAAAAGATGACCAGGTTTAGAAGTAAACAGAGCAAAGGCTGAATTCTGATTCCAGCCCTTCCCATCTAGTCTCTTGAAGCAAGCCTCACAACCTAAGCTCTTATCTCTTCATCCTTTAAGTGGAGATGACAGTTTGTATGTTATGGTATTCTTGGGACACTAGGTAACATAATTTGAACATTTAACTTACTCAGGCTCACCATAAATGTATACACATACTGTAAGCATTGCACATTACATGTCTGTATAGAGTAACCCCCCCAAAGCCATTTCTATTTTATGAGTATTTGGGGGAGGTTCAAGGATAATTTATTTTCAGTGGATTTAAAATCTATCTGGACTCCAAGATAGTCCAAGACACTCCCTTGGAACAGTGTCTGAAGTTTAGGTATACAGTAAGACCTCTTATGGAACTGTCTCTAGGAATTAGGGTTCAGGGAATCCCAGGTGGCCCCTGAATCTGTCTTTAACAAGCCTCTCCAAGTAATTCTGTTGCACTGACTTAGGATGTGGCAGGACTCTGACACTTTATTACCTGCTTTGTAGTTCTTCACTCTCCTTTTGTGAAGCTGTCTTCTGGGTTTGAAAGTCACAGTTTTGTTAATGTATAATTATGGAAGGAAACGAGGAAACCCTGGAACCAGGGGTGCTGCTATCTGGTTGTCTGCTGGCTGTTGGTCTTAACTGACTCCTCACTTCAGGGTTTGGGGTTTCAGCTAGAGGAGTGTAACTGTATGTCTACACGTGAGTGGGCAAAAGATCCTTGGACTTTGTTGGAGTTCTCAAGGCAAGGGTAAACCACAGCTTTGGAACGTGTCAAGGACTAGAACAGAACAGTTCTACCTGTGGGACGGGTGGAACAGAACAGTTATACCTTATGAAACACAGTCTTATCTTTCTGTCAAGTCACCTAGGAGCCCGTCTCCACATAGGGGCCAGGTTAATCTCAACCAAATTAACAAAGTCCACAAATAGTATGACAATCTCCAGCCTCACTTGCTGCAAAAGAACAGTCAATAAGCAATAGAGAAATGTCTACAGTGCCCTTGGCAAAACAAAGATCTTGGTAATTTTTTAGCACTTAACCTTGGGTGAAAATTCAAGACAAGGAACTATGTCTTGAAGGGGGACAGGGAGCTGACACATGTAGAGAAGCTCTAAGGAGCTTCTCTTGTGTTGGCAATACATCATTGAGGCAAGTGTGTGTGCAAAGTTGTCCTCTGTTGCCTCCTTTCTCCCTCTTTGTGGGGCTGAGGTATTTATTTTAAACATAACACTAGGGTAAGTTTTCATTGGCTGATATATAGCTACAGAGAAATAAATATTTCATTAAATCTTATGAAGTTGCATGAACTCAATATACAAATTCGTGATGTCTTTGAACTTTTTCTGACCTCTGGAAGGGTGACCAGTCCTTTCATAGTGGGTGAGAGGTACATAAATATCCAAGGACTCAGACAGCCTGGCAGGTGCTACTCGGCTGTGTCTGAGTGTGTACTGTGCCTGGGAATAATTGTTAAGGAATTTTACAGGACAGTAAGCTAGGGATAGTTTCTTGGTGTGTGTGTGTGTGGTGTGTGTGCTACTGGGGACTGAATGTATTGATCTCCAGCCCTCTCTCTTTTTTTCAAACAGTATCTCCCTAAGTTGCCAAGGTTGACTTTGAACTTGCTGTCTTCTTGCCTTAGCTTCCTAAGTAGCTGGAGTGACAGATGTGCCACTCATAGCTCTTGGTTCTGTTTTGATAGTACATGTTGTATAATTTGGGTCTTCCAAGAATGATTCTGGCAGCCAGGCATGGTGGTGAACATCTGTAGTCTCAGCTCTTGGGAGGCTGAGGCAGGAGGATTGTTGCAAGCTTGTGACCAACCTGGGCTACAAAGTGAGTTCAAGGCCATCCTGAACTGCATAGTGAGACCCTGTCTCAAAAAACAAAAAAAGAAAGGAAAGGAATAATTCTGGCTACTAGTTGTTGTATTTTAATTATTTCCTTGGCTTATTCAATAATTTGTTTAAATATCCTTAATTTTCCTGTAAAACAGTACCAATGATCACACAATTTATGTAACTAATAGTTTCCAAATAGCATAGCTTCCTATACTATAATTTTATTATTATTATTATCATTAGACAAGGTCTTGCTGTGTAGTTTAGGCTGGCCTTGAGTTCACTATGTAGCATAGGCTGACTTTGAACTCACAGTGATCCTCCTGCCTCAGCCTCCTGAGTACTGGGATTACAGGCATATACCATCATCATGCCTGGCTTGTAATTTTTTTCTTTTTCTTTTTCTTTTCTTTCTTTCTTACTTTCTATTTTGGTACCAGGGATCAAACTCACAACTTTGTACTTGCCAGCAGGTGCTTATGCCACTGAGCTAAATCCTTGGCCTTTGTAATTTTTTCTTATCTCTATCATTTTTTCTTTCTTTTTTTGAAAAAATTTGCCATCTTAAAAGCATATATAACAAAGTAGTGGAAGTCATCTTAATTCTTTTCTGTTGGGAGTTTCTCGTTTAACAGAGGAAACAGGCTCACTGTGGTGAAATTAATTGTTCTCATTCTTGTGCCCAAACTTCTCTTGTCAAGATTACCATTTTCTCTGTCCTGCTGAATCAGGGGCCAGACCTCTATGCCTCATCTTCTCCACCTCCTGAGTACTCCCCCAGCACATTCTGTCCCTAGGCTTTCCATGTTCTGTCCTCCTGTCCCTCCTTCACAGCCTCTGGCCACTCAGCTCAGCATGGGCCTGGACCCTTATCTGTGTCCACTCCCTTTCTAGGTCACCTCCTCCGTGACCTTGTGTCTCCAGTGTTGTTGACTATGCCTTCCACTTCCCAGCATACAGCCCCACCACACGCCATGTGGCTATTTGGAAGGCAACCTTAGTTCCAGTCTTTTGCTACCCAAGTCTACCCTCCCACCCCTGTATGCTCCATCCAGGAGACCTCCCAGCCCCATTTCCAGAACATAGCAGAGCAGGTCTTTCCTCTGCTACTGGGATTTGGAGTAAAATTCCAGCTCCTCCTTGGCCCTGTGTGCCACTTCTTCCCAGCTGCACCTCCTGTCTGTCACTCTCCCCAAACTTGGCTCCCTTGATTCCTGCCACCATCTGGGTTTTCATTCTGTGGCTGTGTGAGCCCCTTTCCTCAATGGTCTAGTGCCTAATGTGCCCTCAGCTTGGCAGGCACATGCCCATTCTGCCAGCCTTGCCTTTTCTCATTTTGGGTCTTTTCCCAAAGGCCCCCTCCTCCCAGAGCACTTCAGAAATCGCCCATCTGAAATGCCACCCCACCCCAGTGTGCTCCCTGCCCCTCACTTGCTTTACTGACTTAGAGCCCTCGCCTCTGCAGTAGTCTTGCTCCTTTGTTTGTTGTCAGCCTCCAGGACCTCAGTGTCTATCTCATTCACTCACTGCTGGGCCCTCAGCAGCTACAACAGTGCCTGGTGCATAGCAGATGTTTAATAAATATTTCTCAAGTGAACAGGCACTACTAATCTGTACCAAAGTGGGGTACTCAGGTTGGTTTTCTTTCTGGGACACTATCCTGCTGGCTTTTGGCTTGCTAACCATGGACCACTATACCCGGAAGTCTTTTATTTAGAAACTCAGATTCCCAGAGCAGCATGAGCAAAACAAAACAAAACAAAACCAGATGTTAACAAAGAATAATTCCTTTATGTATTTAGCATCTTTCTAGCATCAACTTTAGTTCATTTATTTCAGGTCTTGTAGTGGTTCTAAAAGTAGGATGAGGAGGACTTCCCAGGACTCAGCAGATTTGGAGAGGGGTTCAAGGAACAAGCAGATGCACTGATAGTATGAAGAGGCACTGCCTGAGGGCAGAGGCAGGAAAACGTGCAGAGCAGTCAGCAGCTGAGAGCACAGCACTGGGGTGGATGTCACATACATTTCTTGGGAGCCCAGGCCCCACCTAGCAGAGCCTGAGTAATGTCGACTGATGCTCAAAGTGGTGGTGTCCTCTGGAAGTGTTTATGCTGCCCTTGGTTAGCAAGCCAATAGCCATCATAATAGTGTGCCGACAACAAGTGATTTGTAACTTTATCAAATTATGAAATATTTTAAGTCTTCTGGAAGTAATTCAATAGACAACCATATGCCACTTTCTAGATTCAACAAATGCCCATTGTCTTCAAATACCCTGTTTTCTTTAGATTGTTTTGTTTTTGTTTTTTGAGACAGGGTCCTGTCCTGTAGTTCAGGCTGATCTTGAACTTGCTATGTAGCCCTGAATGGCCTTGAACTCCCAGTGATCTTTCTGCCCCAGCCTCCCTGAACACTAGAATTATGGCGTGCACCACTGCATCCAGCTATCTTCAGATTTTTAAGAAAAGAGAGTGGGCCCAGCCTCTTCTGAACAGTCATTGTTCTGCAGATGCTATGTCATCCTAGTGCAAGGGTTAATGTTTTATATGGAAAAGAATCCACTTATATGAAACAAACTACACCCAGCTTGATATGTGATTTTGAGACTGAGTTTCTGTTTTGTTTTTTTTTTTTTTTCCCTTTTTTTATCAGTACCGGGGATCGAACTCACAACTACGGGCTTGCAAGGCAGGCTTGTGCGGCTGAGCTAAATCCCCAGCCCATGACATGAATTTGGAGAATTAGTATTTAACATTTTTAAAAAAATATTTTATTTTTTATTAGCGTGTGTTAATTTTACAGAATAGTGGGGTTTGTTTCAGGAAGTTGGTGCATGCATTTAATATAACTTGATCATTTTCAAGCTCCTTACCCCTCCTCCTTTTCTATCTCTAAAAATCTGCCTTCTGGTTTCTTGTCTGTCCTTCATTTTTATTTATTTAATTTTAATTTTAATTTTAATTTTTATTTTTTACTTTGGTTTCAGCCTGAACTAGGCCAACTGGGTAGTAAGATCCTGTCTCAAAAAACAAACAAACAAACAAACAAACATCCTTTAGATAATGAGAGCAAATAAATTTCAGTAGCAATGTGCTGTTTGATGACCAAGTTGGATCTTACTGAGTATCAAAAGGACTCACTCCAGGATGAATGCATCTTTGTAACATCTTTAAACATCTTGAGTAGCATCTTTACAACAGCCTTCACCCTAAGCTGAAACATGGACCACATACTTTATTCCACAAGTCTTTACTGAGCTGCTACCCCTCCTTAGGCCATGGGCTGTATACAAGGAGGAGACCTGAAGTTCACCCTCAATTGAAATTTAGCTTTTGGCTGTTTAGGGTTTATTAGACTTTCCCTAACTTTCCTTAAATCAGCAATGTCAATCTTAGTTGATTTGCAATTCAAAGCCAACTCCTCAGGCTGGGTCTTTAGGTGACCCCAGACTATTATTCAGGAATTCTGATGTGTGTCTCAAGTCCTGTATGGCCTGGCTTGGGCGCTGCTCCTTTAAGTGTGAGTGAGTGTTGGCAGCTAAGAGAAGTGAATGCTCACAGCAGTAGGCCCAGGGAATCAGTCCTGGGATATGGAGAGGGAAGATGGTGAGAGGACTGACCTGCCTCAGGTCTCTTTTTTTTCATGAAAAGCATAGAATACTGATTTTTATGCAAAATCCTCCACTTCATAAATGTGCGTAATTGCAGAGTGGGATGGCATGTGCCTGTAACCCCAGCACTTGGGAGGCCGAGGCAGGAGGATCACTATGAATTTGAGGCCTGTCTAGGCTACATATCAAGTTCAAGGCTAACTCAACCTGTCTCAAAAAAACAAAAATAATATTAAATAAGTGTTGGTAATGACTTAAGAAATGCTTTTCAAAACCTTTTACAAGGCAGATGCAGCATGCCCATAGGCCAGGTGTATGTGCAGCCTCTGTCTGATACTGAACCTGCTTCAGTATCTTTTGCATGCTTTGAATTCAAGCAGGTGACTGGTAATGGACCCCTAGGTTCCAGAGTCTGTCACTCCACTCTCATTCTGGGCATCCTTGACACTCCCAGACCACATGGAAACTGCTTCCTCTGTGTCTGGGGACTGGAGTGGTGGCAGCACACACACGAGTTGGTGGCAGGCCCATCCACTCTGCCTCTCCATTCTCTGCGACTACAAAGGCAGTGGTTGCACTTTCTACTTTTGGAATTATTGTGGGTAACTCAAAGCCTTAGATGAGTGGTGTGTGCACCCTGCATGGCTAGCCAGGGCTCTTCCTCCCTGCAGGCCCCATCTGCGCCATGTGTGCCAAGCTGCTATGTTCCATTTCTCCCACACCAAACATGGAAGAAGGCTTCCAGCTTTCTGCAGAGTTGTGTTCCACTTCTGGATGGCAGCGCTCCACTGCTTTGTCATTGATGAGCTCCTCTGATGAGCCAGGTCCCATCCGCCTCATCACCTGGCTGCAGAGCCTACTCAGACACTCGGTGGAGTGACTACCAAGCACATCCATGAATGCTGGGTGCATTTCAAGCACTTGTTCAGGTAGCTGACTTCTGTGAAGGGCACACATGAAAGAACACATTTCTCTTCGTGGATCTACTGATAGCAAACCATGGGCATAGGCATGCATTTCCTGAGACTTGCTTTTCTTGTGAAGATATATTTAAATTTTAAACATTTTTATTAGTACATATGTGCAGTATATAATGATGACATTCATTGTGAGGATTTAGTGCATGTACATATCAATTCTTTTTTCTTCCCATTCTTCCGCCTTCCCTCCATCTCTTGGTCCCCTTCCCATGTGCAAAAGGCCTATCTCCCTGTCTTCTACTTTTTTTTTTGAGACAAGGTCTCATTATGGAGTCCAAGCTGGCCTTGAACCCACTGCATAGCCTAGGTTGGCCTCAAATTCACAGCAATCTTTCTACCTCAATGTACTGATTGCTGGAATCACAGGCATGTACCATCACACCCGGATTGTGCTTTTTAAATGATTTGTGTGTGTGTGTGTGTGTGTGTGTGTGTGTGTTGAGACAAGGTCTTAAATTCATTATGTAGTCTAATCTGGCCTTTAACTCTGGGTAATCCTCCTGTCTCAGCTTCCTGTGTGCTGGAATCACAGGCATGTGCCACCTCATACAGCTTGGAAATATTTTTAAGAAAGAATAAAGCAGCTCACCCCCAATTGAAAGGTATTTTGCATCTCAGAATGGAGCTCCCCTGGGTAGTCATTGTCTGCTCTCAGCTGCTGGGGCATGTGCTGACTGGCCGTGGGGGTGAAGCCCATCGGAATGTTGACAAACTGGGTCTTAGAATCTCCTGAAGCTCAGAACTCTGGTGACGTTGATTCTCTCCAGCTCTTCTGCATGCTTTTCCTTTATACCAAAGGCTGGCTGCAATCTTCTAGGACTGAGCAGCTGCCTTAACTGAGGAAGCTGCTCTTCCATGTGGAGGCACAGTGTTTCCCTCCCTCTGAGGAGGCCTGGGAGGGGGACAGTCAAACCCTCCCCATTGCTCAGGCTCAGCGGGAAGGACTCACCTGGGTGCTGTAGTCCTTCTCTGGGAGCCAGCTGCTCGCTGGCCCCTCCACTGTTACATAGGCCCCACCCTGTCCACCCCATGGGAGACCCCGTCCAAGGAGACAGTGCAATCCTTTAACTCAGGTGTGGGCTCTCCTGTCCACAGCTCTTGGCTGCATCCTCCGATGGTGGCTTTTATCAACAAGGAAACTTTGGGGTTTTGTCTCAGTTGTCTCAGAACTGGGGCAAGGCAGAGAAGGGTTATTTATTAGGCCCTTTTGAACTATAACAAATGTTCCAGTCTTGGCCTGGCTGTTCTACACAACTGAAAGGAATGCTCATCCATCAGGTGCTGTATCAGTACCATACATCTCTGGGTGCCTCCTGGAGCAAACAGAAATTTCTCAAAGATGTCAAGGTCCTCTCCACCCGTGAGGGTTTGTAAGCTAGATGTTTTTGATATCTGAAATTGTCATGACTCTAGACTCTGATCACTGTCCAAATTCACCTCCTCCTCCCCGACAAGTACCAACCCCCGCCCATGTTCTCTATCTGTTCTCCTTTTTTTGAAAATCAATTCAGCAACTCTTTCCCCTCTTAAAATATTGCTTAGGAATCAAGCTTCTCCTAAATAACAAATTGGACTCCATTCTCTCCAAATATTGTACCAACTCTCAAAACATTTGAGGCTAGATTTACTTGGTCCAAATCTTTTTGGTTTCAGATTGTAACATGAGGAATTTTTTCATCAGTACATATTTTAATGTAAGGCAGGAACTTGGTTATGACTTCTTAAGGGCGTTTATCTCTATTCCTTGGTATCTACCTGAGTATTAACATTTTTATTCCATGATTGTGGCTGAATGAACCAGGATTTCTTTTCTTGGAGACTCAGCATAGCACTAAGAGTTCTCAGCCAACAGCAGCAACCGAGACATAGCACTGGCTGACTCAACTAAATATCCTAGAGCATCCTCTAGAAGAGTCTACCTTCAAATTGATCCGAGCTCTTTATGTTGTCATTGTTCCTTTTTGTCCCCATTTTCCCATCATCTTAATATGTTTAATGTCTATTTTTGTTTATATGCCTCTTCAGCAAAATGTACAGTTTTTCTTTTTTTAAAATCCATTTTATTAAAAACATAAAAATGGGCTGGGGGTTTAGCTCAGTGGCATAAGTGCCTGCTTGGCAAACACAAAGCCGTGAGTTCGATCCCCGGTATCAAAATAAATAAATAAATAAATAAATAAAATTTTAAAAAACATAAAAAGAAAGAAAAAAAAGAACAACTACAATAAGATTTCAAAGCACATCAATCAGGAGGTAACAATGGTACATACATTGTGCATCATCACCCCCAAATCATTTATCCAGAGCACAAGACATCTGCCTTCAATTGTCTGAACAATACCAGTACAAATCTTTCTCTTCAGTAAACTCAGAGCAATCAGTAGTACAACTGTCTTAACTATTTTTATATATATATATACATATACATGTTTTTTCTTTCAGCTTGTCACATTAATGAAACAATATGATGTTTACACATGTGTCTAATTTATTTCACTAATGAATATGTTCTCAATGTGCATTCATTTATCTATAAAAGTGTCCAGTTTATCATTCTTTATGGTTGAGTAGTACTCCATTATATAAAAATACCACATCTTTTTTATCCATCCCTCAGTCGATGGGCATTTATGTTGTTTGCAAGATCTGGATATTATAAACTGTGCTGCTATAAACATGGGTGCACACATATCACTGTGGTATGATGTTTTAAAATCTTTTGGGAAGATACCCAGAAGGGGAAAAGCTGGGTTGAATGGGACCTCTAATCCTAGTTTTTTGAGTAATCTCCACACTGATTTCCACAGTGGTTGCACCAGTCTGCATTCCCACCAACAGTGGAGAGGGGTTCCTTTTTCCCCACAGCCCAGCCAGCATTGATTTCTTGATACTAGCCATTCTTTCTGGGGTGAGGTAAAATCTCAGTATTGTTTTAATTTGCATCTCTTGAATGACTAGTAATGTTGAACAAAATGTATAGTTTTTCATACACATTCTTTTGACTTATATAAATGATATGAAGTTATATATCTCCCTCTGCTTTTCCTTCCCCCTGATTCAACACTGCTCCCACCCCTATTGATCTGTGTTCATCAAATTTGTTACTTCTTTACTGCGTAATATGTGCCTCTCTCACCTGTCACCCTCCCAGGTTGACATTCAAATTACCTCCAACTCTCTGCAACACTAACACCAAAATCACCTGCCTATGACTCTCTCTGGACCTGTGAATTTCACTGGGACATAAAACCACATGTGAAATCATCAAATCATCAGAATGTAGCCATATAACATATCATTCAGACAAGAACAATTAAAAAAATGAAAGGGAGACTTAATAATTACATGAGGACAAGGGGTATAAACCAAGACTATGGTAGGTAAAAAGCTATAAGCACAGGTACACTGACTAAGACATTCCCTCCAGAGGGGCATGGGGTCGCATGTCTCCACATCCCACCCCATTTGTTGCTAGTCATCATTCTTATTTTGTAGCCTGATGATCATTGCAGAGTAGCTCAGTGTTTTAATCTGTATTCCACCGATTACTAACATGTTTGAGCATCTCTATTTGTTGGCCTTTTGGATTTCCATATTTGGAAGTGTCTCAGATTTCTGCCTTCTTTTCTGTTGGGGTTTTCTTGTTGATTTGCAAAAGTTTCATATGTTTTCTAGTTATGAGTCCTCAGTTCAAGAAATTGCAGATATCCTGTTTGTCAGTTGTATTAATTTTATCCATGGTGTTCTTTATAATCAACCTCATCAGGTTTTTGTTTGTTTGGTTTTTTGAGACAGAGTCTCACTTTATAGTGCAGGCTGGACTTGAGCTCACTATGTAGCCCTGGCTGACCTCAAACTCGTGGCAATCCTCCTGCTTTAGCCTGCGATGTGCTGGGATTACAAATGTATGTCACCATACCCAGCCCAACCTCATCAGTTTTTATGCTTTGTAGTTTTGCATTTTTAACACTTAATTTTTAAAAAATTTTTAACAGCTTTATTGATATATAATTCGTATACCGTATGATTTACTTATTCAAAGTGTATGTCAGTGATTTTTCTGTATCTTCAGAGTTGTGCAAATATGATCAAATTTCAGAAGACTTTTATCTTCATTAAAGAAACACTATACCCATTAGCTGTCACATCTTGTCCTCATCTTCCCTAGGCTCAAACAACCACCAATCCACTTTCTGCTCTGTAGGTATCCATCATACATTATGTAGGCTTTTATGACTTCTTATCTTCTTATGTTTGGGTAATGTTTTCAAGGTTCATCCTTATAACATATATCAGTACTTCATTTATATTTACTTCCAAATAATATTCCAATGCTGCTATACTGTGTTACATTCTTAGTTACAGTGCATGAGGTTTTCAAGTGTTACACACACTTGTCAACACTTATTTCCCACCCTTCTTTCTATAGCCAGCCTAGTAGGCTTACATTTTACTTAAATAATTTGTGCCTTTACAAAAGATTTCAGATTTTAAATTGGTAAGATTTCTCTGGAAAAGTAATATGATAACATATCAAAAGTCTTAAAAATGCCAATGCAATTAGATCTAGCAGTTCTAGTTTTAGAAATTTGCCCTAAATAAGTCATAGAGTAACTTTCAATTTAGAAGAATTTTCTCTCCCCTATTTCCAGAAGATATTTGCCTTCTTTTTAGTTTTATTTGCCACATTTTTGGACTGTAAGCTCCCTGGAAATGGAGTTCACCCTCAAGAGGAATTCAGTAGTGGGATGGTTTTATTTTTATCCATACTGAGGACCAATTTTCCAGCTCCCTTTACTTCTCCACTGTCCTTTGGCCCTGTGTTGTGGTGTAGCTTTGTGGTGTATTAAGTACACGCAGGTACCTGGGTCTGCCTGCCAGTTCTCTGTTCTGCTCCACTGGCCTCTGTGTTCTTGCATCTTACTGCATGACGGTTTTGTAGTAGGTAGATCTTAATATTTGATAGGGCAAAAACAGTCTCCTCACTGTCCCTCTTTTTCAACAGAGATCTTTATGAGAACTCGTGATAAACTAATGAATTTCATGAAGATCTCTGTTAGGATACTTCCTGGATAGACTGACTGGTCATTTTGTCTTAAATTCTGTCTCCTATTATCACGTTTATTGCTGATCTCTAAAGTGTTCTTTAAAAATTACAAGCTTGTGTTGTAGATCTGAGTGGTATTTCATTTTTAGTCAATTACTCAGTTATTGTAGATGTGAACTTCCTTTTCCTTTCTTTCTTCCTCTTTTCTCTCTCTCTCTTTTTTTTTTTTTTGTACTGGGTTTTTGTTTTGTTTCATTTTTTGTTTATTTTTTGAGACAAGGGTCTCACTATGTAGCCTAGGCTGGCCTTGAACTCATGACAATCCTCTTGCCTCAGTCTCCCAAGTGCTGGGGTCACAGGTGTGTGCAACCAACCTGGCTGGTACTGGAGACTGAACTCAGGGCTTTTTCACTGAGCTACTTCCCCAGCATTTGGGGTGTTTTGTTTTGTTTTTGAGGCAAGGTCTTGCTAAGTTGGGCACTTGTTTACCTGGGGGCCAGGTTTGTACCATGATGCCAGCTGACTGATCACAGCCTGCTACATTCTCTGAGAAGGTCCTAGGTGTTGCTTAGGGGCCCAGAACCCGGCCAGGATGGCTTATCTTCCCATCGTGCAAATGAACGAGCAGTGTTGATTAGCCTTATTCACACCTGCAGCCACTCGTGGAGTTGCACAAGAATCCTTGTTTCCACTCCAAGGCTCTGCCCAGGAGAGCCATAGTGTCAGATTTCTCCCAAAGATCCCAGTGCCTGCTTGCACTCCTACAGGTGACAAACTTTGGAATCATTCTCCACTCCTTTCCTCTCCTTCCCACTCACATCCTCTGTCTAATCCCTGACTATTTCTGCTTTTGAATCCATCTCCTCTTTTCCAGCCCCACGTGACTGTAATTTTCCCAGCCTCCTTCCCACCTTCCACAGCCCTTCCTCACCTCAGCCTGAACAATGCCAGCCCCCAGGCCACACCTGACCTAGCACTCTGGGCCTTAGCACCATGGCTTTTAGGGTGGTCCAGCTTTGGCTTCATGCTTCCATTTGTTCTCACATTTATATCTTGTTGTGGATGCCACTGGTCATTGTTTTCTCAGCCATGCTGTCTTCACTCTTGTTTATGAGTGTCAGTTCTACGCAAGATGCAGGAGGTTGTCATTGGAGCTTTTCTTTCCCCTGCTCGGGTACCTGCCAGGTAACTCCTTTCTCCAGGTGAGCTGGGTCTTTGAGGACCTGGGTGCTCTTTGCTTTTTTCCATTCCTTCTCCCTAGGAGTTGGAATCTGGGGTGAGGGTCCTACCACCTGCTCACTCATTCCCTGGTTGCAGATCATGAGGAGCTTAAAAATCACCTGTTTCACATTTATTTTCTTGGTCACTCTGAGAAGTGGTTATTAACACCTCCTTGCCTGGGTGAGGAACTGGAGGCTCAGAGCTTAACAGTTCACCCAGAGCAGATGGCCAGGGTTGAACCTACACTGCTGAATGGCAAAGCTCTCACCCTCTCCATGTCATAGAGCCACCCAGGCCCCAGCAGAACCTCATCTCATCTGCATCTAAAATGGGGTCAGGTTATGTTGAGAAGCTGAGTTCCTCTGTCCTGAACAATTACATTAATTGTCATACACCACCCTTTATCCATTCATCTACCAGAAGGTGTTCATTTAGTACCTCCCTGTGTCAGGCCATGCCTTTGTGGGACTTATTTAGTACTGACTCAGTGTCTACAACTTCCAGGTCTTTGGTGACATAGGTCAGGACAGCTCCTACTATGGCAGCCTAGGGGGCAGGGGGCAGTTGTCGGGAAGAGCTAGGACCCGCAGTCAAGCTCGTCCATGGGCAGAGGTCAGGGCCAGTAGAGCTGTGGGCTCTGCCAGGAAGACAGGAGGGGTAGCTGAGGTGGTGTACAAAGGTTATAGCGGCTGATGCTGGTGTCCAAGCTCGGCTGGAGGTCTTTCGGGCTGGAGGTGTGGGCCAGGTAGCTGGGCAGACTCAGGGAAGGTCCGAAAGTCCAGACCCTCCAGGCCAGGGAAGGACTCCAGACCCTGGGAGAGTTCTGGTACAGTGAGTGGATGGCCTCTCCCCTGGACTAGGCTGCTGCGGCCAGCAATACAGAGACACAGAAGTGTAAAAGAGTAAATGTGATCAACCTGGGTCATGTCCAGCAGAAGGAGGTCACTTCAAGAAGGAAGATCCTGCACCCATAGGAGACAATTTGGGTTATGGAGGGCATGGCAAGTAGGTACCAGACAACGCTGAGGAGCAGATGGCATGACAGCCATCCCATTGGCTCCTGAATCCCATCCAGTGTCAGCCATGCCCCTCTGTGGCTCACACCTCCGCCTCAGTAACACAAACTGCCTTTCTTTCCCAGGCTTTGGTGGACTTACCTGCTGCCTCATCTTTGTGTGAACCTTCACCAGGTACTCTCTGCAGTCCGTAGGTCCTGGCCTCTTCACTTCCAGAATCCCATTTACCCGTTAAGACCAAGTGCTAAGAGTCCAAATCTTCTTTTAGCTTTTCCAGGTCTCCCCAGCCAGTGTTAGCCTCTCCTTCCTCCTGTAATACTAGCTATATACCTCTCTGAACACATTCCATACACGGTAATCCTGGCACCCTGGGAGGCTGAAGCAAGAGGATCACAAGTTCAAGCCCAGCCCAGTAACTAAGTGATTGAGAGAGAGCCTGTCTCAAAATAATAAAAAATTTAGAAAGGTCTTTCTTGCAGAGCCCACAGCTACAGAAGGCCCTGGACTCAACCCTCAGCATTGCAACAAACAAACAAACAACAGAACAACAAAAATACCACTCCACCTCTTTCCTGCTGTACCAGTTTGCTGGGGTTACTGTAGCAGTACCACAAGCTGCGTGGATCACAATAAGAATTTGTTCTCTTAGCTCTGGAGGCCAGAAGGCTGAAATTAAGGCATCAGTACACCTCACTTTCTCCAAATTCCTGATGAAGAATACTTTGCCTCCTCCAGCTCCTGGTGGCCCCAGGTATTCCTTAGCCTATGGCAGCAACTCTCTACTCCCTGCCTCTGCGGTCACACTGTCATTTTTCCTCTTTGTCTTTTTTTATAAGGACCCAGCCCTATAGTACTAAGGGCTCTCCCCACTTGAATGTAATCTTGTCCTACCCTAATTACATTGACAATCACTCCTATTTGCAAACTAGGTCATATTCTGAGGTGCTGTGGGTTAGGACTGCGACCCATCAAAACCAAAACACCAGGTTTTAGGGCTAGCTGTGTAAAACATGTCCGTATCATTTCAACACCAAAATCCTTGCCTCCAGTCAACAGTTTTAGAGACAGATGTAGATTTACCACTTACCACTTGCATACAGCTGAGCAAGGTCCCTAAGCAATCTGTCTTTGCTCACCTGTAAGGTAACCACAATACCAATTGTGATATTTCCTAGAGTCCACTCATGCACACCGTGAGTACCCAGGAAATTGTAATTATTATTGTGTTGCACGTAGCAGGTGTTCAATGAATAACTTCCCCTCACAGACAGGGATGAAATGAGCAGCTGTAGGACACCTGGGTCAATGTGAGTTTTTTCAAAGGAAGGTGAAGCCAAAGCCTGCAAGCCCTAGAGACTCTGTCCCACTCCCAGCATCATAGGAACTGCTAAGGCAACTACGTGGCACTGCCCATTGCTGCCACGACAGCAAAGAGATTCTAGTTTCCACTCCTACAGTGTGGGATCCTGGCTGGCACTGTGGGGCAAGCAGGGACTTCACACCCTCCTGTCTGTCCTCTGAGGCCAAATGTTTGCACATGCATGTGTGCATGGGTATGTACATGTGTGTAGTTGCTGGGAGACAGAGGCAGAGAAGACTGATGGCCTTCTGCAGGAACTTAGCTCAGGTTGTACTGCAGGACCCTAACTCAAGCACAGCCTCTGACCATGTGATCTTCCAGATTTCTGTGGAGACCTAGATTCTCTTGCAGAGTAGCTGGGAGACAGACACAGCCCAGCAGTCAGAATCAGAGACCTGTGTTGGATATACAACTCTACCTTTTAGTAGCTGGGAGATCTCAGTCACTGTAGTTTCCTGTCAAGGGGAAAGATAAAATCTTTCCTGCCAGAGGAGGACAACATACAAATTTCAGCTGCTAATATTTATGGTCTACTGTGGCCAGCCCTTGAAGATATAATTTCAGTGCACAGTTAAGTTTATAAAATGCTTTCACAGGTTTGTTTGTCTTGGTTTTCAATTACATTGCAAGAAATTTTTAAAAATATATGAGTTACTACTAAAAATAAGAGGGTAAGCCAAGCATGGTGGTAGATGCCTCTACTTCCAGCACTCAGGAGGCTGAAGCAAGAGGATGGCTGAGGACAATTTGGCAACAAAGTGAGTTCAAGGCCAGCCTGAACTGCATAGTGAGACTCTGTCTCAAAAATAAAACTAAAAATAAATAAAAATAAGAGGACAAATCAAAGGCTTGACATTGAACTCTGCTGCAGGGTCACACTGGCACCCTTTTATCCTCTCCATATTCCATAACACCCCAAATTACAAGCTTTTTTTCCAAGGGTTTTTTTTTAAGTGAAAACTATGTCATGGCATGTGCCCTCATACCTTAAATAGGATAAATTCTTCTGCCATAGAAATGAATCATCATTCTCTTGAAGTTTATAGAGAAATATTGGGTAGGGAGACCTACCCAAATGAGATTCAGATTTATAGGAAAGAAGACAGGGATATAATTTTATCTAGGAATCACATATTTAAAGCATGTAGTAGATCAACAGCGAGACACACCCCAAAACATGAGTGGTTTATTATTAAATTTAAAACTTCCAGCCGAGCAGTGAGGGCTAAGGATCAGATGAGCATAGATAACCAGAGGGCAGTACAAAGTGTGATAAGGTCAAAGAATAAAGAGTTCACATTCTCAGGGGCAATAAGGAGAGTACCTGAAGTCCTCCTCCTGTGCGGTAGAGATCAGGGGTTAGATAAGGAGAAGGGAATAAACTATGGTGAGCAGGTGAGGCAAGAAAACAAGCCCCAACTATGAGGCCTGTACCCTAATTCATGAACTGTCTGCTGCGTTCAGTTTCTGTTCTTCTGTAGCCTCAGCACTATGAGACGGGCAGGAGGGTCATTTGGGCCTGGAGTTCAAGACAAGCTGGGCAACAAAACAAGACCCCTCTGAAAAGGAGAAGGTGGGGTGGGAAGAGGTAGGAAGACAGGGAGAGGAAGGCTAGGGGGAGGGAGAGAGGGACAGAAGGTGGGAAAGAGGGAGAAGAGGAGAAAAGGAGGAGAAGTTGTTTCTATTCTAGTTTCATATTTATTTGTTGTACTTGCATTTACCTAGGTAAATGCAACTGCAATTCGGAGCACATCTTTCTTTCTTTCTTTCTTTCTTTCTTTCTTTCTTTCTTTTGAGATGGGTCTCACTTTGTAGTTAAGGTTATAAACTGATATAAACCTCTGATGTTAAAAATATGTCGGAGTGGTTTTCTAAAAGGAGTTGCCAAGTGCTCTTAAAGTATCTCTGTGGTGTTCTGAGTTTTATAGGTGTGGGTGTTGCTAACAGAAGCATCCATTCCCTGGCTGCCATTCAAGCTCCAGGTGAAGTTTTAGGTACTTTTCTTTGCAAATTAAATGCTTTCCATAGCCTCTGCATTTGTCGTTTGGTTTACTGTTGAAATTATGGGGCAGTTTTTGCTAATAATTATCTAGACTTCTGAACTTAGAATTCAGCATTTTTACAACATACTGTTAAGATTCTATAGTTCACTAGAGAAGATAATCGTTCTGGGTGTGGTGGTGTATGCCTGTAATCCCAGGACTCAGGAGGCTGAGGCAGGAGGATTGCTGTTGGTTTGAGGCCAGTTTGGGCTACATAGTGAGTTCAAAGCCAGCCTGAATTGAATAGTGAGACATTGTCTCAAAAACCAAACCAAACCAAGACAAACAAAACAAAACAAAACAAACCAATCAAACAAACAAACAAACAAACAAATCACTCAAACTTATCTTACTCTGCATGATGTAATTGTCTTCAGCAGTTGAGAATGCTGGGTTTACATTTAAATTGTACAAGTGCATTAGAAAAAGGACTATGCAGTCTGTGAACTTTCTAGGAAGTAATGACACATAAATTCTTTACTTCCATGGTTCTGGGATCTCAGCTTTCTGAAATACGACATACCATAGAAGGGGACCATGCTAGGCATAGTCTGACTATAACTGGACGTTCATAGTAGTCCTATTTCAATGGTGATCTGGGTGTGTGACCAAAAAGAGTCATGTACTGAGAATAAAACAACTTATTTGAGAACTTTATCCATTAGCACTTTTGGGGGGGTACCGGTGATCAAACGCATGACCTCATGCTTGCCAAACAGGCGTTTATGCCACTGAGCTATATCCTTGGCCCAATCATTAGTACTATTTTAATATGTGAAGGTTGAGATTTGTCTTTGAAAAGTCCAGAGACTGGGTTTTTATGTGTTGAAATGCTAGAGGAAAATCCAACAAGAAACTAGAAGCACTTTGTAAATGATTCATCTTGAAGGAAAACTATGTGTGTAAAGATGACAACAACAAAAACCTGTGAAGTTACTGAAGTGCTATGATGTTGAATACTGCAAAAGATGCACAAAAATATAAATTCTTTCCTCTTAAATAACTTGCATAGCAACATAAAGGCATGTGAAAGTACAAAGCTCTCTGGTAAGGATAAATATATAGACAAATACAAAATACTGTAATTTTGAAATGATGATATGTAAATAACTTTAACTTCTGGGATAGAATTTAAAATCTAAGAGCATTAAAAATAGCTGTAAGTGTAAATTATGTTAATGGATACAAAATACATAAGAATATTTAATTTTTGTTGTGGATACCAATGTGGGAAAGAGGGATGTAAAGGAATAGAGCTTTTGTATGAGAATGAAATTAAGTTATCAGTTTAAAATAGGTTGTTATAAAATGTTCTATGCAACTCTGCAACCCTGTGTAACCCTCATATAAAACCATTCTATGTGACCAGAAAGAAAACACTTGTAAAAGATACACAAAGTAAGCTGGGGATTTAGCTCAGTGGCATAAGCATCCCACTGGCAAGTGTGAGGTCATAAATATAATCCCTGATACAAAAAAAAAAAAAAGACTTACAAAATACACAAAATATACAAAGATATTCAAAAATCAAAGTGTATCACTGGAAAGAAAATCAACAACATACAAAAGAAGACAGAAAGAGAGGAAAAAAGGAACACAATAATTGTGAGACACACAGAAAACAGTTAACAAAATGACAACATTTAAGTCCTTCCCTCTTAGTAATTACATTGGATGTAAATTAATTAAACTTCCCACTCAGAAGACAGTTACTGAATTGATGAAGAAAGGTATAGATCCAACCACATGTTGTCCGTTAGTGATTCACTATTTATTTATTTATTTATTTATTTCAGATTCACTTTATTTTTTAAAGGGATTCACTTTAGTCTTTGGGGAAGGGTTTTGGTTTAAGGTTTTTGGTCTTTTGAGACATGGTCTTGCTATGTAGTTCAGACTGGCTTTGAATTCACTCTGTAGCCCTAGCCGGTCTCAAACTCATGGATCTTTCTGCCTCAGCCTCCTATGTGCTGTGGAAATGCAGGTGTCACCACCATACTTGGCAGAGATTCACTTTAGATGTAAGGACATATGTAGACTGAAAGTGAAAGGATTAAAAAAAAGCCATTTCATGTACATAGTAACCAAAAGAGAGCATAGGTAGCTATATTTACGTCAGAGAAAATAGACTGTAAATAAAAAATTGTCGCAAAACAAAGACATTATATAGTGAAAAAAGGATCAATTCACCAGGAATATAAAGCAGTGATAAATATTTACGTACACCTAATATTATTACACCCAAATGTATGAAGCAAACACTGAGAAAATTGGAGGGAAAACTAAACAATAACACAATAATAGTAGGAGATTTTAATATCTAACTTTCAATGGGTACATCATCTAGATATAAAATTAATAAGGGGACATCAAATTTGAACACTGTAGACCAAATAGACCTTACAGACATATGTAATATACTACATTCAACAGCAGAATACACATTGTTCTCAAGAACATACGAAACATGCTCCAGATAGATGATGTTTCTGCTGCAAAATAAGTCAATAAATTTAAGATGATTAAAATCATACCAAGTATTTTTTCTGATGAAATGAAATCAGTAATAATAAAAAAAGAAAACTGCATGGTTACAAATTTGTGGCAATTAAATAACAGTGTTGAACAACTAATTAGTCAAAGAATAAATCAAAAGAAGTAAGAAAATATCTGGAGACAAATGACAATATATCTAAAGTTATTGGATATAGCAAAAGCAGTTCCAAGAGTGGAGTTTGTAATAGTAAATGCCAACATTGAAAAAGAACGATCTCCAGTTGGCAGCTTAACTTTATACCTCAAGAAGCTAGAAAAATAACAAACTAAACCTAATGTTAACAGAAGGAAGGAAATAACAAATATTAGAACAAAAGGGTAGAAACAACAGAAAAAATTAGTGGAATTAGGTTGCTTTTTAAAAAAAATCAAAATTTAGAAACCCCTAGCTAGCTGAGTGTGGTGTGCATGTTTGTAATCCCAGCATGTGAGAGGCTGAGGCAGGAGGATCGCCACAAGTTCAAAGCTTGTGGGATATATAGTGCGTTTAAAGCTAACTTGAACTGTACAGCAAGACCTTGTCTCAAAAACAAAAATAAAAACAAACAAAGAAATCCTGTAGCTAAACAAACAAACAAACAAACAAAAAAACTGAAATCAAATAATAGATGTCAGAAATAAAAGAAGAGACAAGCAAGTGATGTTATGGAAATAAAAAGGATCCTAAACATATTACTATGAACAATTATATGCCAACAAGTCAGACAACCTAGAGGAAAAGTTCTTGGAAACATACAGTCTATCAAAACTAAATAATGATAAAATAAAAAAATCTGAAAACAAAACATGAGTAAAAAGTTGGAATCAGTGATGAAAAATTTTTGGTGAAGCAGAGCCCAGAACCAAATGGTTTCACCAGAGAATCCCACTTAAGAAGAATGAATGAATGCCAATTCTTTTAAAACTTTACTAAAAAATTAAAGAGGAAGAGAGACTTTCAAAACACTTATGAAACCAGCATTTCTGTGATACCAAAACCAATAAAGATGCAAGAAACCTCCAGACTAACACCCCTGATAAATATTCCTCTAAAAATTCTCAAAAAAAAATACTAGCAACTGAACTCAGTAGCACATGAAAAGGTTTTAACCATGACAACTGGGACTTATTCTTAGAATGTAAGTATGATTTAAACTGAAAAATCAATCAACATAATGCATACATTAACAGAAGAAAGGGGGAAAAGCCCTACGTGATCACTTCATTGGATGTAGAAAATGCACTTGATAAGATTTCACACCCTTTCATGACAGAAACACTCAACAAACAAGGGCTAGAAGGAAATTAACATAATAAAGGTCATACAGAAAAGCCTATAGCTAATATTGTTATTATAACATTATTTAAGGTCAAGAGCAAAGCAAGGGTGCCCACTTTCAGCACTTCTATTCAACATGGCACGAGAGGTCCCAGTCAGAGCAATTAGGTGAGGGAAATAAATAAACAATCTAAATTGGAAAGGAAAAGATTCCACTGACCCTGTGTGCAGATGCCATGATCTTATAAATACAAATCCATTAAGACTCCGTCAAAAACTATTAGAACTAACAAACTGAGTCAAGTTTTAGGACACAAATGAATGTACAAAAATTAATTGTATTTCTCTGTAGCAATAAGAACAATCATAAAAAGAAATAAAGAGAACAATCCATTTAAAATAACATCAGGTAGAATAAAACCTTAGGAATAAACTTAACCATGTAGGTGAAAGACTTATATACCAGAACTATGAAATATTGTTGGAAGGAATTAAAGACATAGGCAAATAGAAAGATTTCCAAAGAATATAGACAAAGACTTAATATGCGCATTTACCCAAAGAAATCTGCAGGTTCAATGTAATCTCTATCACAATCTCAATGGCATTTTTTTTGTAGGAATAGAAAAAAATACCCAAAAACTCATATGAGATCTCAAAGGACTCTGAATATCCAAGACAACCTTGAGAAAGAAATATAAAGCCAAAGCTTCACACTTCTTGATTCCAAAACATATCACAAAGTTATAACACTCCAACAGTGTGACACTCACATGAAGACATACAGACATATCGAACAAAATAGAAAGCCTTGTACATATGGCCAAATCATCTTCCACAGACTGCTAAGGCCACAGGAGGAAGAAAAAATAGCTTTCTTTATAGAATTGAGTAAACTGGAAATCTACATGCAAAAGAATGAAGTGTAAATCCTACAATACACATTACAAAAAATAACTCAGAACAGATTAAAACTTAAATGTAAGAACTGAAACAAACTTCTAGAAGAAAACATAGAAAGAAAACGTTATGACATTAAATTTGATAATTTGTTAGATATGATGCCAAAAGGAAAGATAACAAAAATAAAAATAGACAAAGGATTGCATGAAATTAAAAAAAAAATATACACAACAAAAGAAGCAATCTACACAGTGAAAAGGCAACCTATAGAATGGGAGAAATTATTTGCAAATCATTTATCTGATCAGGGACTGATATCCAGAATATATAGAGAATTTCTACAACTCAATAGCAAAATTATAACCCAATCAAAAAATAAGTGTCTTAATCACTTTCCCCATTGCTGGGACAAAATATTCGACACTCAAAACTTGGAGAAGGAGACATTTATGTTGGCTCAGGGTTTCAGTCCATGGTGGCCAGCTCCAGCACAGAAACTGCATGGTGGAAGGGGCAGGTGAAGGAAAGCTGCTTACATCATGGCAGCCAGGAAGCAGAGTGAAGGCAGGAGCTGAGGAGAGAGATACACCCTTCCGGGTCACACCCCCAAGGACCCACCTCCACCACACTTTGCCTCCCAACAGCACATGTATATATTCAGTATAGCTCCCCATGATCCAGTCACCACCCACACGAGGTCCTTGGGGGGATATTCTAAATCTAAACCTTAACAATGGGCAAAGACCTTGCATAGGTATTTTCCAAAGAGGGTATGGAAATGGTCAATGAAAGGATGCTCAGTATCAGTAATCACCTGGGAAATGCAAATTAAAACCACAGTAAGGAATCATCGCATGCCTGTGAGGATGGCCACTTCAGAAAAAAAGTGTTGGTGAGGAGGTGAAGAAATTGGAACTCTTGTGCCCTATTGGTTCAAGAATGTAAAATGTTGCAGCCACTATGGAGAAATAGTATGCAGGGGCCTTTTAAAAATTAAAAACAGAATTACTACATGATCTGACAGTCTCACTGCTGGGTACATATCTAAGAGAACTGAAAACAGGATTTTTGCACAACCCATGTTCATTACAGCATTATTCACAATAGTCAAACTGCAGAAATAATCTAACTGTCCACCCAGGATTGAGTAGATAAAGAAAATGTGGACTTATACATACAGGAGAATATTGGCCATAAAAGAGAAAGAAATTCTGATGTATGCTGTAACACAGATGAACCCTGAGGGCAGTTTGTTAAGTAAATAAACCAGTCACAAAAAGACAAATACTTCATGATTCCACTTATATGAAGTATCTATAGTAGTCAAACTCTTAGAAACAGAAAGCTGAATGGTGGTTTCGAAGGGCTAGGAGAAGGGAAAAAGAGAGTTGCTCAGTTGCTACAGAATATCGATTTTGTAGCCGGAGGTAGTGGTACACACCCCTAATCCCAGCACTCAGGAGACTGCAGTATTCGAGGCCAGCCTAGGCGACATAGTGAGTTCAACGCCAATTTGAACTGCATAGTGAGACCATGTCTCAAAAAAAAAAAAAAAAAAAAGAATGGCAGTTTTACAAAATGAAAGAGTTCTACAGGTCTGTTACATAACAATGTGCATATAGTTAACACTACTGTCCTGCACACTTAAAAAGAATTAAGGTGGTAAATTTATGTTATACATTTTTATCATAAATAACATGTAAATTCATTCTGTAATTTTATTTATTGATTGATTTTGAGGACTGAGTCCTGGACCTTTGTGCTGAGCTACATCCCCAATGCTTTTTTATTTTTTACTTTAAGACAAGGTCTTACTAAGTTGCCTGGGCTGAGATCAAAATTGTGGTCCTCCTCTCTTATCTTCCCAGAGGATTGAAATTATAGGTGTGCACCATTGCACCTGAATATTTTCCTAATTTTAATGGCTATTTTTCTTGTCCTTGTCTATTTTCTCTCACTAAGCACAAATATGGGTGTATCTGATTTTGTTCTGTTTGATTTGGTGAATGTTTACTGCCTATCTATAAAGATAAACTCTGTAACTTATAAATGTTAGACCACTTCAAGATCACACTTAAGATACTCAGTCTGCCTCAAAGAGAACCAAGGATTTTAGAAGTACTATGAATTGAAAATAAACAAGCCTTTTAATAGAACTCATCTAAAGTTTACTTGCAGCAATCTCTTAAATAATTCTTGTTGGTATCAACTATTGTGCATTTGAGAACAGTTCAAAGAAAGGCAACAAAATACTAGGTATTGGGCAAAGCAGAAGATTGGGAAGGAAGAGGAGGCCATACTCAAATAATTCTATTACCTTCTTTCAAGGAATTTACAATGTAATGGGGAACAGAAAAAAAAAAACCAGCTGGGCATGGTGGTGCACACCTGTAACCCCCGCATTGGGTTAGCTCAAGGCTAGCCTGAATTGCATGGTGAAACCTTGTCTCAGAAAGACAAAAACAAAACAAAACAGAACAACACTATAATACAGAACTGTATTATAGAGATGTTGGATGCACAAAGTGCTATTTGAGCCCACCACAGACATTTCTTATTTTAGTTACCCAACATTCTTTCCCCCTTTTCCGGTAGCAGAAGCAATAGCTACCTTGGATCTGTGCACTCCCTAGTCTGGTCCCTGAGGTATGGTGAATTGATGTGAACCGTAGCCCTGAGTTTGGGTTTGTGACCCAGACATGTCCAAAGAGAAGGTGCTTGGAATATTCTTGCCTGTGGGGATTATCAGCTCTTCCATAGGGACTCAGTTATGAAATATCTTTTTTAAAAAAATTATCGAGACTAAGAAATGGACTGTTAACTACTAGAATGTCAACTTGTGTTGCCAAAAAACATCACTTGAGATTATTGAAAAATGAAGTAAACTGGAGGAAAAAAAACAAGAGGTAAGAGGAAAGGAGGCCAGCTCTAGATGACTCTGAGCCTCTCGACCTAGTTTGTCATTCCTCTGAATCTTTCTGTTGAGGGAACTAAAGAGTTTTCTTTTTTGCAGAGCATACTGGTATACACTCGGAATCCCAGCTACTCATTAGGCTGAGGCAGAAGAACACAAGTTCCAGGCAAAACTGGGTGATTTAGCAAGACCCTATCTCAAAATAAAAAGAAAAAAGTGGGGAGGGTTGGGAGTATAGCTCAGTGTTACTGGGAATTAATAATCAGTACCATCAAAATAATTTTTTAAAAAATTCCTTTTCTTGGCTGTGTCTAGTCAAGTTTTCTGTTGCTTTTAACTAAGAACTCCAAGTAGGGGCTGGGGATTTAGCTCAATGGCATCAGTACGAGGTCATGAGTTCGATCTCTGATATCAAAACAAACAAACAAACAAACAAACAAACAAAATGAATTTCATGTAGTAAAGTGCCTTTTTTAATTTAAAATTTTATTTTTATTAGTACATGTTTGCAGTATATAATAATTACATTCATTGGGAGTTGTTACATGTACGTATCACGTCTTGATTCTTTTTACCTCTCCTTTCCCCACCTCCTCCAGCTCTTGGTCCCCTTCACATCATCTGTGAAATGCCTATCTCTCTGTTCCCTATTATCTTTTCTTTCTTCTTCTTCTTCATTTTCTTTTTTTGGTAGTGGTGAGCTCCTTATGTAGCTCAGGCTGGCCTTGAGCTCAATATGTAGTCCAGGCTTGCCTCGAACTCCTCCGAGCTCAGCCTCCTGACTGCAGGGATTATAGGTATGCGTCACCATGCCCAGTTCAGCAAATGAACTTTCCAGTTAAATTACAAGTTAACTCATCTTTAATTCTCTGAACACACAATGACTGAGCCATAGGAGCTATTTTTAAAAAGGGGCTCAAGTCATTAAGTGTTGAGTAAATAATATCTAAGATTTCCAAGAATTTTCTAGGACATTCTTTAAAATTTTCTCAAAGTATCATCCTGGCATTTATTGCAAGTCTTTCATCCCATCACATGTGAGAATAGGAATATGTCTACTCCCTAACCTTCGCATACATGAAAAATTGTGCAAAGACAGCTGTAAGAAGTATACCTGACAAAAGGTGGATGTAGTGGCACACTCCTGTAATCTCTGGGGAGCACTGGGGAGGCTGAGGATCTGAGTTTCAAGGCCAGCCTGGGTTACATAGTGAGCTCAAGACCAGCCTGAACTGCATAGTGAGACCCTGTCTCAAAAAAAAAAGAAAGAAAAGAAAAGAAAGAAAAGAAAAAGAATTACACCCGACAAAAGTGCTTTCAGCACCATCAAATATGCAAGCAGCTTTAGAATATGTGGATTGTATTATGCCACAGAGCTGCACTTACATACCTGAAAAATAATGGAGGAATTTGACCTGTGTCATTGTCATCTGCAAATACAAAAACTGGTGCCAGAGAGGCTATGTCAGAGTTGATCTCAGGACCCAGGGGCCTCGGTTTCCAACGCAAATGACCATTCCCTCATGGGACCTCATGGAAATGGGAGAGCAAGAACTAGATATTCTTTCAACACCTTCCTCCTTTTTGAAGTGTGGCACATGAATCTGCATTCAGAAGTTAATATTTTTTAAATAATTGCTCTGAGTTATTCTATTACTAACCAAAATTAATATTCAAACCTGATGAGTATTTCTCTGTCTAGTAACGCATTCACTTGGTTGAGAGTGGCAGGACACACGAGGAACTGGCTTAGCAGTATCAAGAATTTCTTCTGGCTTTTATTCTGTGCATTTCTGTGCATTTATTCTGTGCATTTCTGTGGACTGCAAGATCTTGGACGGACACAACTCATGAGACTTCTGCTCGTCCTCGGCTGCTTCTAGCATGCAGCTAGTAATCTTCTGCATGGGACTGTTGTCCCCAGGCCTGTCACTAGGAGGTCATAAGCTAAATGCTCAGCTCTGGCAGCAGGTTTGTGTTCAGGGCAGGAAGGTCGGGAGGGACCCCTGGTGAAAAGGCCCAGGCTGAGGGCCTTTCTCTATTTAAGGAGTCTTTCTGGGGTGCTACCCAGCAAATTCTGTTCCCTCACAATTGGCTTGAACTTGTCCCAACCCCCCAACCCACATATAGGAACTGCTGGATGATATTAAAGAGTAGAGAATAATCTTTTCAGATGAACAAATCCATACTGAGCTAATGAAGCACGGAACAAATGCAAGTGGAGAAGTGGGTTCATGTCCTCTGAGATGAACTTAGAATGTGTTGCTCTTGTTTTGATTAAAATAGGAAAGAAAATTTCCAGACCGTGGGGTTTTAGAACGGTTCTGTCTCAATGCCTGGGTTTGCTCTTCCTCCCAGGGATATTTAATGGCTCTGTCTATTCCTTCCTTAGGTCTCTGCTTACATGTGGTTTTCTTAGAGAGAAAACCTTGTTCATCCTGTTCACAAACATTCTTTCAACAATCCCATCCCCTTCCTCTGCTTCAGAATATTTACAACACTCAATTCTATAGGATATTAGCATATAGATGACATGCTCACATGTTTATGGTCTGTATTGTTTGCTTAACTATACCCCATGAGGGCAGGCACTGTGCCTGCTGTGTTCCCTGATGTTTCCCCAGGGCCTAGGACAGTGCCTGCTATGCAGAAGGTACTCAGTACATATTGGTGAATGAATGACTGAATGAACAAATTACCATTTGACTTATTATATAGTCTGCATACAGCTGGTTAAGAAGTCATTCCTGGAGTTCAAGGAAATGGAAAACTAGTAAGGGAAAAAGTGCTGCACCTACCTGCAGATCATCTGGACAGCTGCCTCTACTCCTAGAAGAGACATTTGTTAAATAAAATGACTAGAAATTTTGCTGTGTATGTTACGAATGCAGATATTTTATATCAGCTTTATTTATTAATATTTTTTAGAACTTTATTGGACCTGATGAATTGAAAATATAAGACAGGCATGATGATATGTGCCTATAATCCTGGCACTCTGGGAGATTCAGGCAGAAAGATGGAAAGTTCAAGCCCAATCTGGGTAACTTCACAAGATTTGTTCTCAAAATTAAAAATAAAAAGGCATAGGGATGTACCTCAAGACCAAGGCCCTGGGTTTAATCCCCAGAACCCCCCCCCCCAACATTAGCAGAAACCATTTTGTTTCAACAGGACAATTTTATCACTGGAGTCAGAAGAGAAGATGTTAATAATATGTTACACTTGAAGCTATAAGAGCATTTGTACTCAGTGGTTGAAATTTTTAATTTTCTATCTTGATTTCTAGTTAGTTTAGATAACTGCATTTTATATACCCCCAAAACTAAGTGAAAGGTTGAGCCTACATGTTATGAGTCTGACTTCCCTGCTTACTGCAAACTCTGTTTTTTCTCTTTCTCTTTGTGGTCCTAGGGATCGAACCCAGGGCCTTTGCACTCAGCCATACCCTTACCCTTTTGTTTATTTTTAAACTTTGAAACAGGGACTCAATAAGTTACTAAATTGCCCAGGCTGGGTTCAATCTTGTGATCCTCCTATCTAGCCTCCCAGAGTGTGGGGGTTAGAGTCTATGCCACCATGCCCACCTATTCCAAACTGATTATTTTGTATTTTTAAGAAAAATCAGAAATCAAGGATGGATCTCTTCAAAGTCAGAAGATTTAGGGAATGTTAACTCATCTTCTTTGGCAAACTCAGTGCCAGATCAATCATAGCTGGGGGTGGTGGTACACACCTGTAATCCCAGCACTTGGAAGGCTGAGGCAGGGGGACCACCTTGAACTAAAGCCTTGGCTATACAGCAAGACCCTGTCTCAAAGAATTAAAAAAAAAAAAAAAACCAAACAGTGGAATAAGAGTTACATACTAAGAGAGTGGAGGAACCTGGCGACAGAAGAAGAGGAACGAGTACAAGGTCATGACAAGAACAAAGGAAGCGATTGTCTCTCCAAAGCTGTCAGCACAAGGAAACATGTTTGCTTATTTTTTCTAAAAAGTCAGGAAGGACTAACATCAGACTGATTGTTCTGCTAGTGGGCAATTGGGATGATTAGGTCTTTACTATTCAGTAGATTTCCTTCTCTAGTCCTAGTACCCATTAAAAGGCGAGTGTGGGGCAGTTGTGTAAGCTTTGTGGTTTCCATTGGTTGTGTGAAGCTGACAGCATTTTGCACATTCCTCTGGGAGCGCTTATCTTGCTGACCTGCAGTATTTGTTTCTACTTACGTGCTGTGCTAGATTACCAACTCCTCCAGGGTTGGGCCCCTGGACTCATAATCCTCTTTATACCAGTACAACCCATTAAACACTCGGGAGATCAATTATGGTCCTCATGGAAAAGTACACCTTTGTCCCTCAGCTCCTTTAAACTCATTCAATATTTAATTAATTTAAATCAAGTACAGAAGGTCTAGAAATCTTTAATCCCCAGTGAAACCTGGTCTTTTGTCACCAGTCAGCTAATGTCTGGTTGTTTAAAAACAAAAAGGGATTAGAGGTACTTAAAAATACTCTGAGAGTGTAATGAGAGATTGTATAAAGAAGAGAATATTAAATAAATATTCAGGAACTATATTCTGAATGTGATAGGAGAAATGTAATTTTCACAGAGGAGATTTGTAATGATAAACAACTTTGCAAAGGTTTGTTTCCACAATGATATTCAAACATGTTCTGATCTTGTCTATATTCACTAATATTGTGCTTCTTAAATACTGTTTCCCAAGTTGGAAATCTTGGGGTGCAGTCTGGAAATGGAAATTGGAGAGAACTCGTTGACTCAGGTAATGCTTACTCTGACAATGTGCTCAAGCAAAAGGATAGCAAAGAGAGAGACGCCTTCACAGGCTCAGAGTTACCACACAGTTGCACAATACTTGGAAATTTCTGACTGTAATAGGAGATGAGTGTATGGTATGTAGTTCTGGGTATGTAAGGAAATCTCTCTAGAAAAAGTAATGGATAAACTGAGATCTGGAGAGTGCCAGGTCAGGAAAGGAGGAAAGAAAGATGCGGGATACTACAAAGCCAAGGTTCTTGTGTGGTAGAGGTCTGAGGACTCACCAGAGCAGGTCCCATTTCAAGAAGTTTCATTCATTCTTGCAAAATGGAAAATTGCTGAAATGCTTTTATCCAGAGAAGGTTGGGAATGGGCTGAGCTGTGGCGAGATTTATTTGCTTTCCCTTGAAGCTCTCTGATTCTGTGTAAAGGAAGGACTAGAGAGTGGTTGGAGTGGATGGGTAGTTAAGTGACGTGGGCAGTTGGGTGGGAGATCTGGAGAATAACATTGCCCTAATTCTGCCTCCTTCTCAACCAAGGTTGGTGTTTTGCTACAAAATTAAAATAGCCAGGTGTGGTGGTGGACTTCTGAAATCCCAGCACTCAGGAGGCTGAGGCAGGAAGATCACTACAAGTGCAAAACCGACCTGGTAACGGTTAGAGTGAGACCTTGTCTCAAAAAACAAAAATGAAGACACAAAATTAAAATAAATAAAAGCTAAAAACATTTCCCACCTTACAAAGAAATGGAGTGCCAACTACAGTGAACTCAAATGACATTTTAAAGTAATTGTTCCCTTCAAATGCCCACAAGCTTCTCAAGGGTAGAAAATATATCTTGCTTATCATTGTATCCTCAGGCACAGGATACCATAGATGCTGATTAAATGATTGTTAAATGAATGAAAGAAAGTGAATTCTTACTGGGGCTGTCATAATAACAAACTAGTATAGAAGCCTAAGATTGGCCTGGGAATGAAGCTCAGTGGGAGAACACTGGCCTGGCATGCACAAAGCCCTGGGTTCAGTCCCCAGTACCCCTCTCAACCTCCCCACCACACACACATGCAAGCCCAAAACCAAGTTATGGAAGGGTTGTCTCCTTCAGCAGTTTTCTCTCTGGGTCTGTATGTTCTCTTCTATGTGTATCTCTGGGTCCAGATTTCCAATTTTATGACATCAACTATATTAGCTTAGAACCCAACCTAGTAACCTCATTTGAGACTCATTTATCCCTAGCTACGATGTTAGTGAGTTTGTGACTTGCATTTGTTAAGATCTGGGGTCTTCAGAGTCACCTCTGTAGTTTACTTTCAAGAAAACTTGAACATTTTCTAAGCATATGTTTGGCACTTTCCAAAAAGAGTATAGATTAGAATTTTTGATTGGTTTTTAATTGTTTTATAGTAGATCTAGTTTAGTTTGTTGTTTTTAACTTGTATATACAACAGATGACAACACAAATATTTCTGCACTCTTCAGTTAACTGACCCAGAGCTAAACCCCACATAGTGTTCATTCGTAGTGAGATTTACTGTGTAGGTTATGATATTTTCCCTAAGGTGATTTCCTTTCTTGGTAGTCAGAAGTTCAAGGACAGAGTCAGAAATGAGAGAATAATTGTGAGCCAATTCCCACTGCTGCAGTTAAGTCTCACTGCTATGTCCTGCCCCCATTTTTCATGCTTTTAAGGTAGAGTAGTACCTTGAAAGAAAAAGTACATTTTGTGTGTGAAACCATCCTTCTTTTTTTTTTTTTAACATAGCCTAAAAAGTTCATGGTATTTCCCACTGTTAGACTAAAAAATGATCCGTATTTACATTTTTTGGGTAATCATTTCTGTTTTAAAGTGAATTTTACTTTTCCGTAGGGTATGGTCATTGCCATTTTTCCTGGTTTCTCAGAAAATTCTATTTAACTGCACTATTTTACATTAAACCCAGTATTGTCCTAATAATTTATCGGTTTGCTTTTCAGGCTTCTTAAGTATGAGTGGGACATTTCCAGAAAAAACTTTGAACAAACCAAGGTATAATAACTGATAATTTTTATAGTTATAAAAGTTTGCAAACAAAAAGAAAAACTCAGTTATCCCTGTAAGGATCCTAGCTCCAAACAAGTCACATGGTGAAGTACTGGGTGTTAGGACGTCAGCATAGGAATTTGAGAGGACACAGTTCAACTCATTATACATAGGGGGCTGCATTTTGGTGGCAGTTGGCGTTAGAAGAATCTGTTTAACAGTGAAGTAGCCTGGACTAGCGGCAAGCTAGCCCCCTTCATGAGCTGCACCCTGGGGCATCAGGAAGTGGTGGAACTGAGCCGTGAATTCCTCTGCTGGTCTCTTCAGGACTTACCTTAGGCTGGGTGTGGTGGTGCATGTGTGTGCTCCCAGATATTCTGAAGGCTGAAGCAGGAGTATTGAGTTTAAGGTTACCTTCGGCAACTCAGTGAGACTGTCTCAAAATTTAAAAAAAAAAAAAAGGGTTGAGGAGTACAGCTCAGAGCTTCTTGTGTTCAGTCCCTAGTGACAGCAAACAAACAAACAAACAGAGTTAGTTCACTTTCTGGAAAAATTCCAACCAAAATAGATAGGTTTGCCAAACTGTCATGGGTTGAATTGCAGCCTGCACCAAACACAGTTCTCTTCATTGACGCCCTAGCAGCATTCCAGTACCTCTAAAGGTGACTGTATTTATACATGGTGTCCTTAAAGATGTGATTACAATAATGTCATTAGGGTGCATCCTAATCTGTCCAGCATGACTGGTGTCCTTGTGACAAGAGGGAATTTAGACACAGGTCAGAGAGAGGACTGTGTGAAGACACAATGAGAAGAAGCCATCCACAAGGCCAACACAGGGACTTCACGAGACACCAACCCTGTCTGTACCCTGTCTCAGACTTCTACAGATTGATGAGAGAACAGATGTCTGTCATTTCAGTAACCCAGTCTGGAGTCTTGTCTTTTCTTTTTTTCTTTCTTCCTTTCTTTCTTTATTTTTTCTTGAGATAAAGTCTCACCGTGTAGCCCAGGTTGGCCTCAAACTTATGGCAATCTTTCTGCCTCAGCACCCTGAGTGCTGGGATTACAGGTATGCACCACCACACTTGGATGTACTCTTTGTTATGGTGGTCCCAGAAAACTAATACTAAGCCAAATTAACTAATATGCCTATTGCTGAAGCTGCAATTCATTACTAGTAATGATGTTTGTTTCCTGAGCACTAATGGTGGGTCAGGGCACTATACTAAGTGCGTTACCATCGGTCTTTTTTTTTTTTTCTTTAGAACTCAGGATGTCTACAAATGCTAGGCAAATACTCTAACACTGAGTTATACCTCTACCCAGTATTATTTATTTATTTATTTATGTATTTTTTGATCTGTACAAACTCTTTGGGGTAGGGCTTCTCATGGTCTTAAATTATATGAGTAAGAAACCTGAGATGAAGCAATGTGAAGAAACTTTCCTGAAGTGTTAGGAAGGAAGCACTGAGGTGAGAGTCTCCTATTTGAAGACTTCCCATAGCCTCTGAAACATGTTCTGGGGCACAGCCTCACTGCACTGTGTGGTCTGGAGGTGCCACTGCTACACACTGACACTGTAGGGTGCTTAAGTGATGAAGAAATGATCTTGCCCCTTTAGAGCTCTTTTTCTACCTCCAAGGTCTGTTAGTGTCCCCAGATTTTTTGGAGGAATACTGGAGAGTAAGCCCAGGATCTTTGCACTGAATTACATCCCAAGCCCTGCCCTCTTTCTTCAAGACACAGTCTCACTAAGTTGCCCCGGCTGGATTCAAATTTGAGATCCTCCTGCCTCAGCTTTTTGGAGTGCTGGGATTCCAGGAGTGTGCCACCATGCCTGGCTTAGATTCTTCTCAATTCTCACTGAAATCATCAAGCCCTTTGTTAGGAGTATTAAGACCACACCAACATTTCAGAGCCTGGTGGAACACTTTTGCATTTGCTATTGTTACAAGTCATTGTATTCCTGTTAAAGTTGACCTTAAATACAGGAGAAGACAATTGGAAGAAAATGACAAATCATCAAATCACAAAGAATTGGGGGAATATGTCCTCGATAACTAGAGCTGAATGCATTCATATTGATGTTGCAGTTTATTTACACACAAGAACATTTACAAACTGGTAGATAGAATATACAGACCTGTACTTCCTATCCAGGCCTTCAGCTGACATCAGGGGTTTAAGACTTTGGAAGGGTGACAAGGAAAAACACATTAAATGTCTGCTTTGAAAAGGGTAATGGGTGGGGCATCGCTCAGTGGGAGAGCTCTTGCCTACCACGTGCAAGGCCCTGAGCTCCATCCTGGCACCACGGGGGGGGGGGGCGGGGGACCGAAAGGCAGTAAGTGGAGTTTCACGACATGGTGAAGCTCAGGGAACACTGAGCTTTTCTTGAAAATAAAGCTCCCCGCATCACCAAAGACACAAGAGTCATTCTGGTTTTTATACTTCATTACTCAGCTGCTGAAATTTGCATCTCCCCATGATCAGTGTCCCTCTTAGTAGCTGACACACCTATGGAGATTCACCAAATTGTACTTGGACATGGCAGCCCATATGCGGTGCCACCTTAGGCCCTAGCTGGCTGAGTCTACCTTCTGTGGATGTCCTGTGGCTACTCAGAAATATCTGAGACTTTGCAGGGAAGGGAGGTGAGTGGAGTTTCTCATACCTGGAAGGGTTAAGTTCTGAATCAGTCCACAGCAAATGGCACACCCAGTTTGAGGTCCACGATGGTGAAGTCATTTATCTGTGAGTCATATCACTGAATACACTCTGCTCTATAGAATGTTGGCTGGCAACTCACTTCCAAACATCGTGTCCCATGGTTCTATTCTATCTCACTTTTGAAAGTGAGATGCATTATTCCTTTTGACTTAACACTATGCAATGAGGCAGACTTGGGTTTTTACCAGTGGGGCTTGACTCTTAAAAGAAATGCTATATTTGTTTCATAATTCCATTTTCAGACCAAGCATGGAAAGCCAGAAAACAACTCTGGGGGCTCCTGCCTAAGGGGCAAGAAAGTGACACTGCCTGACAGGCTTTCAGGATAGGAAAAAGAAAAGGAAACCCAGCCCAAAGGTCCTCCTGTTTTATTATGTCGTGGCTTTTCCCGAGGTTCTGACTATGTGATTTAATGCTGAGAAACTGGCAGGACTTCATACTGATTGGTATTTTAAACCAGAAACTTAAAATCCAGTTATTTTAACCACAGGTCCTATTAAAAGAACCCTGTGTTTGCAGGTCAAGAGGAATGAGCCTGCAAGAGGGTGGGGCTGTGTGCCTATGGCTGGAAGAAGCGAGTCATGAGTCCCTGTTTTGTTGCTAGGTGATGGGTTTTATGTGACAACAGTTGCTTTCTTCTAAAGAACTAGAGTGCACTTTTTGTTTAATGAAAGCAGCGCATTTTCTTGGTACAAGAAGTACACAAGGAGTTTACACAAATGTGTGGTATCATAGTAAACAGTGCTTATGAAAAGCAATGCTAGTCTATTTTTGAATGTTTTGAGTTGTTTTCCATTGCTACCTCTAGAAATCATTTGCCTAGGGAGACAGGCTGCTTCTTGTGTCTTCTCAGATGATTTCCGTTGTTTGGCTTGTCTGGCTGTGGTGTGCATGTGACTGAGATTTTCTCTGAGCCTCTAAATTGCCCCCATTGAGAGCAAATGTGTTTCTGAGCTTCTCAACAGAGAACCTGTTTACATCTGGAGATATTATGAGATTGGATTTTATCATTTCAAGCTAGTTAGCAAATCCTGATGTAAATATGTTACAGCATCATCTGTATGTCTTTTTTGACTCTATCGTAATATAAAACATCTATACTGTTGATAGTTTCTTAGAGAGGGGATTCTATCTCTTGTGATTGTACCATCTAACACACTTGGCATATAGTTAGCAATATATAAGCGATTGTTGAATAGATGGATGAATGAACACATAAATGATTATTTAGTGTTACTTTCCTATAATGTGGATTTTAAATAGATTTAAGACAGGCTTTGAAAATAATGAGGTAGTGATTGGTATTTTAGGTATTACAAAAAGAGAAATCTAAATACATACCTCTTGCTATCAAGCTAGCACATCTCAGAAAATGTATCCCCAGCCATAGGGAAGTGAGAGGTGTGCTGGTCTTCTCCTTTTGGTAATGTAGGGGAATTTTGGGGTGAACTTTGTCTCCTGGGCTTCAGAGGATTAAAATGTGTCCCCTAACTCATTGCTGCCATATTCTAGGACACTGATGGAAATTCTCAAAGAGTATAAATGTGTAGTGATTCCTACACATTGGGGATCACTTTATACCAGCTACTGACTTCAGCTCTTTCCATGGAGGAATCCCTCTGCTTCTCACAACAGCCGTGTGAGGTTGATGCTTCTATTGCACAAGTGACAGAGGAGGGACGAGGTAGACAGGTTGAGTCACCTGCTGAAGAACTCTGTATGTAGTGTGTCTCAGTACTAAGTTTAGCACCTAGACAGGCTAGCTCCAGAATTCACACTATAACCCTTCTAGGACCACACCTCTCAAATCCAGAAAGCAAAGGAAGTCCTAACTCTGGAGTAGCTGCCTGATTGCTGCCCTTCATAGCTGCACTCTCCTTCGACCTGGCGCTGACTGGACACAGGCTCAAAGGTATTGCCCATGTGCGTGAGTAAGGGCATGCACCTCACTCAGCTCCAGGGATGCCCTGAAGGGAGCCCATTCTCCTGACAGAGGGAGTATTCCGATGCTCTGGCCCTGCCAAGGTCCTTCGAGGGAGTGATGAGGGCAGGCGTATATTATACACGCTTCTACCACACACCATGCAGATGCACACCGCACACCACATATATGCTACATGCTTTCACATAACAGGTGGACCTTCCCTAACTCCTTTATCACCAAGGTCTTCTGGAGGAATGGCTCACACCTGCATTCCAAAGATGCACAAATCACTCCCCTGCCTTGGAAGGAAGGCTTGACTCCCACAGTGAATCATAGCAACTGCCAACTCGCCCCGCCCTTGCCACAGGAAATGAGAGAGAGCAAATATATAGTTTTTCTTTCAGGACTGCTGCACACATTAAGTAAGCGATTAAAAAGGGAGAGTGTTGTTTAAGAGGTAGTGACAACTCTGGAGGAGCACAGTGAAGCAGAGACCGGAGACCACAGGATTCCTATGAAGCCTTTTATCAATAGAGCTCTGAAATTCCAGAGCCTGCTGGAGGTGGCTGCCTCTTTGATTCAGTGGGGCTGTGCCTCCAAGAATGCACTGAGCCTGGGTGCACTTGGGACACCTGAGATGTGGGGGTCAGAGAGGCAGCCCTAGGGGAGAATTCCAGGATTGGGCCTGGCTTGTTTTAGTCTTAAGAAAAGCCAAGAACTTCCGGAACTTCCAGAAGGGCCCTGGAAGTCTCTCCATGAAGGAGGAGTTGTTTATGCACCATCAGAACACGAGAAAAGGCAAGGCGAAGGTGGGACCTGGGAGACCCTGGAGTCCCTGGGGACAGGCTGGCAGTCACACTATTATCAGTGGGGCTGTGATTAATACATTAATCGTTCTCTGGTAAGAACCTCCAATTGCCAGCTCTACTGTATCCCGAGTGCCATTAGGACAATCTCAGGGGTTGGGGTAAATCAACATTGCACTTGTAGTCAAAGAGACAAAGAGGCCATCTAAAGAACAGTTCCAGAATGGCGGGAAACTATTGATAATTAAGAAGGGCTTAGTTATCCCAGATACTAGTAGCTGGGCCAATGAGAGGAGCTGGGCAGGGGTTAGTAAGGCAGTGTTGGAAGAGGTGGTGTCACCATAGTAGTTATTAGCTGAAGGAAAGGAGTGGAGGGTCTCCTGTTCATGTCTGTGCCAGTGGTCAACAAACTCAAAGACAGACAGCTCTGGATGGAGGTAGTAGCTCCGTTCTTCCCAAGTTGCCCTCGGGGGTAGGGCAGCAGTGACATGGGGGTGCCCAGAAAACAGGACAGTGCTCACCACAGGGGTAGCAAAGGCCTCAGTCTCATAAGGTGAGAAGAACCTGACTGCCATGCTCCTGGGTGGAAACGAGAGCATATCAAGGCTCTTGAGACACGTTCAATGAGGGGAAAAAATTATTTTAAAATATTCTCAGCCAGCCATCATCCCACTGGAATGTCCCAGCATGGCAAGCTCCCTATATTCTGGCCAAAGTACACCAGGATGTGCAGTAAGCCATGATGTAGGAATTTAAGAGTGTTTGGTTTTTTGATGTCTGCATCCCTAGCCTGGCTGGGCTCAGGAGCCCAGGGCTGTGTTGAGCAGAGGTGCTGGCGGCAGATGATATATATTCACTTTTTCCAAGCATTCTCTCTGAGAGAAAAACCAACCAGGAGGTACCAGGCAACACCATGCAGCAGCTGGGTGAGGCCTCTGGGAAGGGCAGCTGGAAACATGGAGGGTGCGGCATGAATCTAAACAGCCGTGATTTATTCCCCAAAGTTTCTGGCACTTCTTAATCCCTATTTTTCCTCCTTTCTAACAGGGCAGAGAGAATGACCTTCAGTCCAGTTGGTTATGCTCTCTGTTTCCTTCAGATGGCTAGTATGTGAAACCATGAATTTGTTACAAGTCCTTATTACAGCAGCACGCAATGCTGCTTCGTTTTTTGTCTGCTATTTTCTACATTTCCCAGCTAAGAAGTAAAGAAGCACAAGCCTTTCTTCTTTACCAGACCACGGGTCCTTGTCCTCATTGGCACTGACTGTAGAGCCCCACTACTACCCACCATCTATTCCCGGCTCCCTGGTCCTCCTGGGAAGCCTGATACTGCTCCGTGCTCCTAGGGACCCTGACTCAGACAGAACTCTGTGGTCACTTCTGCAGTGGCCTCAGAGAGCAAACTGTGTCCTGGAGCACCTCCTGCAGCCTTTCTCACCCCACATCTCAAGGTCAGTGCCACCCACAAGGTCACTCTACTATCTTCACTGGAGGAAGGAGGCCTCTTTAAGGTTCCTAACACCCTCACCCCTCCATGAGTCACAGATACATTTTACCAGCTGCCTTTTTTGATGCACCCAGCAAACAGGCTGGCAAGAGATAAACAGCAAATAGAACACTTGTTGGCATAATCCTTCCTCCCATCATCTGACACAAACAGAAACATTGGAGGCCAGTTGTATGCCAGGCATTGTGCTAAGTGTTGGGTCTACAGGGGTGCAGAGATGTGGCTCCTGCCTCTGGCTGTCTGCAGGCCACTGGGGATGATTGGTAGGGAACATACTACTGAAATGGGGTGATGAAACTGGGAGAGAGAGTACCCTACTTTATGCCCCTGGAGCACACTTGAGGGGTGAGCCCACTCTGCCTCCTAGAGGTGGAAAAGCCTTCATCAAAGAAGTGCCCATCCACTCTCTCTTGAAGCCCTCTAGGAGTCTGCTGGAGGGAGAAGGGGAAAGGATACAAGAGGCAGGGGCAAAGTATGTAAAGATGGAGAATGGCAAAGAAGAATAGGGCCTCTTTTTGGAGAAGAGGAGGGCATGTGAGGTGAGGGGAAAGAGAAGTCAAAAGACACGGCAGAGCTGGCTGGTACCACGCAAGGATCAGAGCCTGCCCTGTAGGGGCAAGGAACTAGTAGGAGAGGAACCTTTCATGGAGCACAGAGCGGGACCTGAGACAGGAGCTGAGTATGTGTGGTCAGGGGATATCACCTGGAGAAGAGGCTTGGGATTCCCTGGAGCGAAGCACATAGGACAGCAGCACACATGTGCAGGTGTGTCAGGGATTGTGTGTCGTGGGCAATGCTGCCTGATGTAGTATATAGGTGAGAGAAATACTGCAGCAAATGTTTTCTAGGCTTAATGATCTTGCCATATCCTCCAGAGTGACTGATTCTAGTGTGAAGTTCACAGTTGCTCTCCACAGCCTTCCAGTATTATCTCTGAATATGAAGCAGGAGCCCAAGACCACCAGTTGGCTTGACTGGTCAGCCAAGTTAGCAGATTCATTGTCTTTCAAAGTGGGTCCAGTTGTTCTGCTGACACAAAGATGTTGCCCCACTGGAAAGCCCAAAGAAACTCTTAGGTTTATTGTGACAGAAAAGTCTTAGAACTGTGCTTCACATAGACTAAAAGACACCACCACTGAGGCACTCATTGAACTTCTTGACTCTTAAGATAATAAAGTAGATCTGTCTGATTTTAGTTGCTATTGTTGTTCTTACTGGGGATTGAATCCAGTGCCTACCAACCTGCTGGGCCAGTGCTCTGCCGCTGAGTTGTACCTCGGTCCAGATCTGTCTGAATTGCAAATGATCAAATATACATTCACTAGGAAGCAAATAACCTAAATGCTAGGTCCCTCACGTGTATGGCCCTATTCCAAGGTTCTATCCCATTTTTCCACAATTTTTTATTATTTTTCATCTATAAAGTGGGTACAAAGCCTTGATTTGCTTCTGTGCACACACATCTGAGCCCACTTCTGCATATATTTCCCATTAGGGCCCTTGCAATGCAAAGCATTTTGTGACTCAATGCAGCCCCTAACTCATTAGGACGCTTCAACATGAAGAATGAGGGTTTGTGTTTATGGTTGTCTTTGTTGCTTTCTGGTCACTGAGGCACAATACCCAACACCCAGGACTTAAAGGAGAAAAGATTTATTTTGGCTCACAGTTTGTCAGCTGACTCCAAGGCAGGATGGCAAGGTAGACAAGAAGCAGAGAGAGATAAGGGAGAAAGGAGGGAGACAGAACCTTCCAGGCCACCCCCCCCCCATAACCCACCTCCTCCTACCAGGCTTCATTCTCCCAACATCATATTTAGCTATAAACTCATCAGTGTATTAATCCACTTATGATTAACACACCTCCATTATCAAACGACCTCTCAAATCCTGAACCCCCACCTATGAGAGCATGAGGCTGCAGGGGACATCTAGGTATACACCATAGCAACAGTGCTGTAGATTCTGACTTCAATAAACATTTGACCTCAGATGTAAAAGCCAGGCCTGGTGTCACATGTTTGTAGTCCCAGCTCCTTGGAAGGTTGAGGCAGGAAGGTCCTTTGAGTCCAGAAGTTCTAGACCAGCCTGAGTAACACAGTGAGACCCTGTTTCAAAAAAGAAATAATGTAAATTTGTGCTGCCAGATCCAGCACTTTGAACTTTTTTTTTCTGGTTTTTTTTTTTTTTTTTCAGTGCTATAGAATGGTGATTAGACATATTGCCTGCAAAGGTTGAATGCAACCTTTGTGGTGAAAATTTATTAGTCCAGGTATGCTCAAACTCCCTGAGATTTTCGAAAAATAGTTTCAAAAAACAAGATACAGGAGTAATTTAAAGAACTTCTGAGTTCTTGAATAAGTTAAGAATAAGTTGCAGGCATGATTTCCTCTTAGCCCTAAAACATGTAGTGTACGTGACCTATACATAGCATAATCTTTTCCGAGCCTAATTATCGAATGAACTCAGGATCAGGCACTTTGCAGAGGTGTCTTGTTTCTGTGCATTAAGTCTAGAATGTTCCTCAGTTTCTCCTTATCTCTCAAAACATAGGCATTGGGAAAATCACAGGCTAGGCTGGCCTCAAACTTGTGATGATACTCTTGCCTCAGCCTCTCAAGTACTAAAATTACAGGTGTGCACCACCACACCTGGCTTACAATTGATGTTTTCTCATGGATTCAGGGTAGGCCTCATCTCTGGTAGGAATTTCACAGAAGCAGTGCATGTTCTTACTGCTTCCTCTCAGGTGGCACATGATTCTGCCTATCCCCTTATCAGTGCTGTTAACTTTGTCGTTTGACTCAGGTGTATTTATACAAACAGCGTGGAAGGACTCAACTCTGCTGTAGGCAGCAGCCTGGGAAGACAGAGCCCTTCTGTCTTCATGTTTTGTTCAGAGCCTTCCTCGAGCCTAAGCACCTTTGGAACCTGAGATGGAACACGCTGGAGCTGGAGGCTGGGGCTTGGTAGGAGCTTCATGCTTGGCATTGGATTTTGGCCAGCACAGCCCAGGACACTGGTGTATGGGCACCTTTTAATGATGGTACCAGTACACTTCCAGAGTTTGGGGTGGGCAATGTGGGCAAGTCTGCTGAACATATGGCAAAGCCTTTTTGGATCTTGGGCCTGACTTCCTTGGGACTTACAAGGGTCCTGAAAGCACTTGCCTGTGTAACCCATAGTTTGGTCCTTTGTTATGGTTTGTGACTGGAAGTCCCCCCTCCCCAAAGCCTCATGCGGTCATTGGTGGCAGGCCTTTCAAAGGTGGCTGAGTCTAGTGTTTGTGATTGGATCATTGTCTAGCACTGGGATTGGCAGTGTGAATGCTGCACCTGCCCAGAGGTGAGTAGCCAGCATACAATATAAGGGAGAGGAGAAGTGTTTACCGTTTTGCCCTTTTTGCTCTTGTCCTTCTGGTGTCTGTAGCAGCTGCCATGTTACCCCTCAGCCATGCCACTCTGACTTGGAGCCAGCTGACTATGGACTGAAACCTCCTTGAACTGTGAACCAAATAAACCTTTCCTTCCTTAATTTTTGGCATCAGGTATTTCGTCTCAGCAACAAGAGAAAAGTATCTGAGACAGTTCATATTCTGCAGGCCCTTCTTTTACTTCTTGGCAAAAAATGTTTCTCAGAACAGTTTCTTCCTCGCTTTCTTTCCTCTCTCTCCTTCCTTCCTGCACATTGAACCCAAGGATTTCTTACTGAGCTATACCCCCAGACCCTTTTATTTTTTAGTTTTAGACCAAGTCTCACTAAGTCACTAAATTGCTTGTGTTGGGCTTGAACTTTTATCCTCCTGCCTCAGCCTCCGAGAGTGCTGGGATTACAGATATGTAATATGAAGTCCAGTTAAATGGCTCCTTGGTGCCCTGTGTCATTTTGAGGACTAGATGTGTATGGTGTGGTTCTTAAACTTGGTATGCCTGTATTATAGCTGGCCAAGGATGCTAGTTCTCAATTCAGGTGCTATTTGTCAGGTTTATCTACGATTAAGTTACTTTTTCACTGTTTCTCTATAAGGACTTATTAGAGACCATGGAAATATCCCATTCCTTATCAACCTTTCAGTCAGTAGTTTTAAATCTACATTGAAGTCTCTTGCTTACTTATTATGATGGTTACCAAAATGTGATTTTCTAATTCTGTGATTCTACCCACATTTATTTGTTGGCATGCAACTGTAAGGTTGAGCTTTCCTCTCTCTTTATCTTTCTCTCTTTATTACATAAATTAACCCATTTTTTGGTAAGCTAGAGATGTCTCAAATAGTAGAGCTTCTACCGAATTTTCAGTTCCTTCAGTCTTTTGATGGCTGACTTGACTGTGACCCCACAAATAGTATTGTAGGTCCAGGCACCACCAGCCACTGTTTTCATGCAGAAACCATAGTGCCAAGATCTCTATAGCCCATCTCTTCATATTGGTCCTGCCATAGAGGGAGCATATGTACTTGGCATGCTGGTTGATTTCAATACTTTCCAGTGAGTCATCATGGTGTGTCCCATATTTACCAACAATGTAACCTGGTGTGTTTGGCCATATCAATGTGACCTAGGCCTAAGCCCTCCTTCTCTTTCTCTCTCTGTATTTTTCTCCCCACCCTCCATTTCTCAAGGTAAGAACTCATACATTCCTATTTCATTCAATAGGTTTATAGCTCTTACTACTATTATATATTTTGATGCTTGAGTTGCCCCAAATTTGGCTACTAGGAGCACATTCAAGTTGGTTTTTATGTTCTTTTGACTTACTTCCAACATACTTTAAGAACTTCCTGGCTTTCTAGTTCAACAAAATGTTCCAAGCTCATTGTGTACTGTTCCTGACTTAGCCCTCAAATCAGGGAGTCTTAGTTCCTTTTAATGGCAAATTTTTAACAAACAAGATTTTGGTGCTAAGTGTGCTCATTGCCATTGGGCTCTAACTGCTGTAGGCATTCTCACTGGTCAGAACTAGAATATATATGTATGCATGTGCATCCCCCCACAGATATTGAAAACATTTAGTATTACTGATAACCTACAATTTCAGTGTAATATACATGGCTCATTATAGCTTCTCTGCTTTCCATATTGTAGCACCCTTTTAAATTAATTAATTATTGATTTAGAGACAAGGTCTCAGTACATAGTTTAGGCTGATCTTGAACTTACTATGTAGCCCAGGATGACCTTGAACTTATGGGGATCCTCCTGCCTCAGCTTCCCAAAGACTGGGAATAGAGGCATGCACCACCACACCTGCCCTTCTTATGCTCCTTTTCAACAATAAGAAATTTGGCTCCCATTATCTTTAATATATTTATTTGCTCAATCTCTCTCTATGCAACTCTTGCCTGACCTTAACCCACTGCTCTGCTCATCACTATTTCTTTATGTGGGCCACTCATCTCAAGAGTTCAAGAACTGTTGTGGTTCGTGCCTGTATGTCTCCCCAAAGCCTCATACAGTCATGGGGACAAGCTAATAGTTTGTGATTGATTCATGGTTCAGTACTGGGATTATGAGTGTGAGTCTATACCTACCCTAGGAGGAGTAACCTACATACAGTGTAAGAGACAAAAAGAGTCTGCTGTCACACACTCTTCTCTTTTTGCTCTTGCTGCTTTTTCTGTCTTCTGTGAACTCTGCTATGTGCCACTCTGCCTTAGAGCCAGCTGAGCACAGACTGAAACCTCCACAAACTGTGAGCTAAATAAACCTTTCCTTGATTAACCTTGGACATCAGGTATTTTTTCTCAACAATGAGAGAAAAGTTACTAACACAAGAATTATTAAGGAAAAAGAACAGCAAAGCCCTGCTTTGTATTTAGATCAGGAATATCTTGGATTTTAAAATCTTATATTTGTAGATCAGAAATACCAGCAACAAGGATCAGTTTAAGGTGACTTTAGAAATTCTGATTTCATATTTTACATTCTTCATTAAAAAAGTTTATGACAAATTTATATATAGGGATGATATAGGACTTCTTCTTCTTTTTTTTTTTTTTTTTTTTTTATACCAAGGATTGAACTCAAGACCTTGTGCTTGCCAGGAAGGTACTTATGCCACTATCCCTGGCCAATATAGGACTTCTTGAAATCTCCAAATTTCCAGGTTTCTGAGACTCTCATGCCTTGCTAGTTTAAATATGCACTGAAAGAGAAGTTTGCTATATTTTATCAGATATTTTAAGGCATTTTGTAGTGACAATATTTTTAAATTAAATTGTCTACCTTATCACGAGAAATTTCCAACCTGAACACCTAGTTTGAAGATATCTTAACTGAGTAATTCCTCTGAAGCATATACTTTTACTGGCAGGTGACTTGTTATGTGATAAGTCTAGAATGGACTTCCAGTCCTTAGAGAATGCCTGAGAAACCTCTAGAAAAGAGGAAGACCTCAGGCTTTCTGGATGTCATTTCATTCTGATATCTACTGCCAGTGGTGTGAAACGGCTCCTTTCTGTGACATTCATGCACCTCTGTGAAGCTGCTAATTCGAGTCCCATGGCAATCACCAGTTTCAGGCACCCATTTTTATCACCTTTGGATGACCATGGCCAATGCACACGGGCCACCTCAATAGCTTTGGGGTGGGTGTGTGGCCAAGGGCTATGTGAAACTTCCTAATGATTTCTCCTCCCAGTGATACAAGAGTTTATCTTATATTGCATGCATTTTTAGTACTACTACAGTATAATGCTCCTATGGTGAGCCACCCTGCTCAGATTCACCATTGTGGTACACTTCCTTAGTTTTACTATCAAAGGAATATTCAAGATTCCTCAGTGCAGGTCCTACTGAATAGCACGAGCAGTTCTAAACTTCATTTGGATTGATTTTTGAGTCACATTTTCTTTGGAAATAGCCATTCTTGGAGTATGAGTATCTGGTATCTTTATAGGCCCAGATATACCTTGGAACTGAGTTTCAGGTGTTCAGTCCATGGTAGACATTTTTCATACACTAATACTTTTGGCAAGAACCCTGCATTCATAATACCAATAATGTTTATATTAGGATGTGCTTCTCCAGTGACCATGGCATTCTGTAATGTAGCCTCTATGGCCAGGGCCTTTTAATGAGTCATTGTAAGCTGCCATGTAAGTTCCAGCAGAGAACTTCACCTTGTGTTTTGTAACCCTCAGACCTGTAGTTCTTAGAAGGCCAAGTCTACCTGTGGTAGAACATCTATGTGTTTAATATGGTAATTATCCCCTAGGCTGCTGGGGCCATTTGTTTACTATCAAAGAATAATGACTGATAACTTCTGGCAGAGTGACTTTATTTAAAGCTCAACAATTCTCTTAAAGTTCTTTGCTCCTAGGGTAAAGATAATAAAATATCTTATGGCAAGTGTTAGGGGAAACGTCACCACTCAGGAGACCCTAGCACAATATATCATCATGTATTGCGAAAAGGTGGCCAGCTGACTCAAGGAAGTGGCTTTTCTGATAACCTCTGTGTTCCCTTTCAGTTTCACACTGACTTGAGGATGGGGTCAAATACCTTTTGGGGTATGTCTGAGGCCATTTGTGTTTTGACTACCTGGTCTGCTGACGCACGGGGGTCCTAAGCCCTATTCTTGGTGTTGCCTACAATATGTATCACCTTCTCCATATTTACACTCTTGCACACATAACTTAAATTCCCTCCATCATAGTACTGTAACTGGTTTTCAGCTGCATTATTTGCCTACTCATCTCTCATTTGCAGTAGGCTTCAAGACCACCTAAAGTAAGGACTGTGGACCATTCATATTTATTTACATATGCTTGAGACATAGGAAGAGATCAGGAATCATTTTTTGAATGAATAGATGGATGAATGATTGCTTCAAAAGTGGTGACTTCAAGATGTGGATTCTCATTGGCTTGGGTAGCAGGCTGGAAGCTGTGTTCACTTACCTAACAACAGCAGCAGACATTTTCACTACCTGCTACCATTTGGCTCTTCAGTTTTGTCTGCAGAAGATGTAGTATTGGGGAAACAATAAAGAGTTAAGGGACAGGTTTTCAACTATTGGAGCAAACACTAATCTGAGCCAGCCACACCCTAAACTGTTGTAGCTGGCAATGACAGGAGTTTAAGAGACTTAAAACCATTATATTGAGTCACACTGGCATCAGCATCTAGTATATTTCATGTTTGGTTCATGTTACTATTTTTGTAGCTAATAATTTAGTGATTACATATTATTGTATGTTAATTTGCCATCACTAAGATACACTATTTGAAAGATTGCTAAGTATAAAAGTATGAGTGAATATGTCCAAAAAATGTGAGTTTATTTAGTTTCTTTTCTACTGAATTGGCCACTCATTTGACTGAATCAAATGACCTGACAGGAACATAGGTGTGAAGTACTTGTTGCTCAAGTCATATGCTTATGAGTCAGAAAAAAATAATTTCACTGAAATTCAAGCCATTTAGTTGATATTTTGCAAATTTCTGGAAATCAGTTCACTTAAACATATAATGGTTTGCAAAATTTGCAGTTTAGTAGTGACATCCACCACTGCCTCATGTGCAACACACACACAGAATATGTTTTATAACTTTGTATTTGAAAAGATTCAAATATATCCCTTCATCTATCAGTGTTGAAAATGGTCAATCTATTAGCAAAATCAATTGACAAGAAAATTGAATGGCTCTGAAGGGAAAAACATCCTTTGAATTTTATTTTATTTTATTTTATTTTTATTTTATTTTATTTTATTTATTTTTATTTTTAGTAATGGGAAGTTAACCCAGGCCTTTACACTATGCTACACCACCAGTACATCTTATTTTTTATTTTGAGACGAGGTCTTACTAAATTGCCCAGGCTGGGCTCCAACTTGTGATCTTCCTGCCACAGCTTCCCAGAGTGCTTGGATTACAAGCATGCACTACCATACATGACTTGAATTGTATTTTAGAAGGATGGTTTTCAATTTATGTTAAAGTCTAGTTTCTGCTCTTAGTTTTTTTTTAAATAAACTTTGTTTTTCTCTATACTTGGTGGTGTTAGACCAAATCATTTCCATCAAGCATTAAGGTTAAGAAAAAATAGAGAAAAATTCAGTAAGAAAAAAACCAGTTATTACCATAACAAATTACAATGATACATGCATATACATGTTTATAGAAGCATAATTCATAGTAGCTAAGTCTTGGAAATAGCCTATATGCTTATCAACAGATGAATGGATAACGAAAATCCATTTATACAACAGTATTTATATACAACAGAGTACTACTCTGCCATAAAGGATAAACGTGAGTCATCCATAGGTAAATGGATGCACTTTGAGACCATAATGTTAAGTGAAATAAATCAGGCATACAAGCATATAGTTTCTCTTATATGTAAAATCCAAAATATACAGAGTAAAATAAAAGACAGATAATATGAGTAGGGAGATTTTTTTCAAATGGGAAGGGAAACAAAAGAAGAAGGGAGAGGCAGGAGGGAAGGGAAGGGGGTTAAAAATGAATTGAAAAAAACAGGGATAGAGCTTTTGCAAACAGGAAAGGGATCAAGACATAGATGAAGCAGGAAGGGAGGAGAGGAGCAGGAGACATAAAAAGAATTAAGATGTGTTATGTACATGTACCAACTCCCCCTGATAAATGTAACTGTTATATACTAATAACAATAAACATTTTAATAAACACCCTCTATTTCTCTAATAGCTGTTGGCAAGCCAAGTCATTTTGCTGAAATGTTTTCAGAAAGTTCTATTAAAAAATAACTGATAATGCCAGGCGTGGTGGTGCATGCCTGCAAACCCAGCCCTTGGGAGGCTGAGGTGGGAGGGTCACTGCAAGTTTGAGGCCAGCCTAGGTTACATAATGAGTTTAAGGCCAGCCTGAAGTACACAGCAAAACTCTACCTCAAAACAAAACAAAACAAAACAAAACAATTCCAAAATATACAACAAACAAACGAACAAACAAACCCTAATGTCTTCTATCTAGTAGATTTTCAGTAAATGTTAAATAAATGACAGGCATGAATAAAACTAAAACAGATGCCAGGTGTGGTGGTGCACATCTGTAATCCTAGCACTTGGGAGGCTGAGGCAGGACTATTGCTGAGAATTCAAGGCCAGCCTGGGCTACATAGTGACTTCAAGTCCAGCCTGAACTATATAGCAAAACCCTGTCTCAAAAAACCAATAAAACCACACACACACACACACACACACACTAAATCTGATATTTAGAAATAGTGATGTTAAAGTTTTAAGAGGATGTTTGAGAAAAGTAAAATTGTATAAAGAATCTTCAGTTTGAATCTGTAAAACAAAAACCAAATAAATATTGCTGGGTCAACAGGATTTTGAAATTTATGGATGAAAACTTTTACTGTGAATTGCTACCTGACTATGAAATTTACGACAATCAATATATATTTGTAAAAGCAACAATAAAACCCAGTGTGGTGGCACATATCTGTAATCCCTGCACTTGGGAGACTGAGGCAGGGGGATCATTGTGAGTTCGAGACCAGCCAGGGCTACACAAGGAGCTCAAGGCCAGCGTGAACTGTACAGTGAGAGCCTGTCTCAAAAAAAAAAAAAAAAGCAACAATAAAGCTATAACTGTTATGACTAGTTTTTTCTCTCCTCTTAATCATTCAGGGGAAGGAACAAGAAAGTGAACTAACATTTTTGAACACCTACTTATGGCACTCACTAATCCAAATACTTCACATAGCTCACTGAATCCTTGTAGGCTATGGATAAGGAAACAGAGCCAGAGAAGTTTGGAAATTCACACAAAAACAGAAAGAGGCCTGGAATTAAACCCTGGCCTGCCTGGCTGCAAGGCAGTATCCATTGCAGCGTTTGCATTGTATCGTATCTGGAACTTCCTTCAGGTAGCTCTGGCAGCTTTTTGGAAGAAAATGTGTAACAAAATTTGAAAGTCATTTTTATGACCAATTTGCTTCCTGGTTCCTAATCAGCCAAGTAAATCATAGTGAGGCCACTTTGTAAAACAGTTACGCCTCCAAATCAATGAATACAGCAATTTCTCTTTTCTATCAAAACTTCTTAGACCAGCACCAGGACAAATGTCTTCCCAATCTCAGCTTCTTTGTGCTGGCCTAACACTGAATGTCCAATTAAATAAGACAAACAAAGAAGAAGCCACAGTTCAATAGTGAAGTACAGACAACTTTGGGTAGGCAACCTGGCACTGCCATTATACTAGTACGTGGCTTCAATCAAATTATGCAAATACTCTGGGACTTTGCTTCCCTTTCTGTGAAATGGATACTAAAAATAGTATTCGATATTAAAAATTGGTTTTTGGATTGATTTAAATGAAATGACTGTTAGGCATTTATAATGCTTGGCACATAGAAAGCACTTAGAAAATGTTCATTCTTTTTTTTTTTTTTTTTTTTTTTGGTATTAGGAATCGAACTCACGACCTCGCACTTGCCAGACAGGAACTCTACAGAACCTTTTGTTTGTTTTTTGAGATAGGGTCTTGCTGTGGGGGTGCAGGCTGGCCTTGAACTCACTGTGTAGCCCACGCTAGTCTCGAATTCTCAGTGATCCTTTTGCCTCAGCCTCCCTAAGTGCTGGAATTACCGAGTTACGCCACCACGCCCAGCGAGAATATTCATTTTCTTATCAATGTTTACATTCAAGAGCTAACAAGTTTTGAACAGTTACCAAAGTTATGCCTTTTCTGCGTCCAACTGTAAATGAAATTCAAGGTTTTGAGCTTAGGAAATGTCAGAGGTCTTCATCAGCCTTGCAGCCTGAGGTGATTCTAAGGAGGTAACAGACTGCTTAACAGAATTCCTCTCAAGCCAAGTTCCCATTTATTATCGAGTGGAGGCTTCCAACGGACCTTTTTGCACATTTTTTCAAGTATGATTAAAGATCTTTAATAACTTTCACCAAAAAAGATCAAAACTAGGGGCTCAAAATCAGTTTGTTCCTCAAAGTAACTTAAAAATCGTCAGACTTAAAGAAGTAATGCTGCCTGATTGATGAAGCATCACAGCGAGGAGCAAGCTCGCTCCTTCTGATCAAGGTATGTGATGAGGACCTTTTCAGATGACTACCGAGTGTTCTGTTCTGATCTTAGAGAATGCGAGGTGCCAGAACCAAGTAGAGAAAAGAGGGTCCCGCGACTACCTGACACGAGGCATAGAGAGACTGGATGGCAGCTTAACAAAAGGCCAGGAAAGGGTGGCAGATCACAGGTGGGCAAACCCTTCCAGGCAGCTTCGGGTTCATGCCTGGAAAGGTTTGCACCGTCTGTTTGCGCCATCTGGCAATTATTTCTCAAGAGTCTGGCTTTTCGCAAGCTCCCTTGGGATACACAGTCTCTTTTTTTAAAATACGACAGATTGCGGATTAGCTACAGAGGTTCCACAGCAAGGCGGTTCAGCGGGCCGCTCTGCTGAGCCGCCGGAAGCACCTCTACAGTGGTTGGTGGCACCGCCCCTGGGCGTGCGAGCGAGTCGTCACTGCCGCTTGCCAATCAGGCTGTGCGACCAAAATAGCGCGGTATAAAGGCAGGAAGGCGGACGCCACGCGCTCAGACTGAGCGCCGCGGTGGGGTTGCGCGCGCAGGTGTGGGGGCGGGACCTGGCAACCTGTGGGGTGGGGCGAGGCGCGGCGGGACCGCCCACCGCCCACCTGCTTCCGCCTCACGTAAACCCGGAAATCAGCCGCTACTTCAAATACAAAACATTGAGTTTCTGAGTAACACGGATGCGGCTAGTCTCTGATTAAACATAACTCATCCTCCCAACTGGTTTCCTCTTCAGAAAAAAGCGCCATTCGCAACTGGCGGGCTTGTGTAACCACAGGACCGGCTCAAAGAGCCGACCGCAACTGCGTTTCCAGGGGTGACTTGTCTCACAGGAACAAACATTTTAGCCAGCGCTAAGCCTTTGAGGAAGCCTGAGAATGAATAAGCGCGTTTCTAGTCTTGAGGCCAGGCCCTCCAGGAGTGGGTTCAAAGGACTCTGCTGATCTAAGGGCGACGGAGGTAGATACGCCAGTCCCGAGAGGAAGAGACCGCTCTTGATGGGAGACATTTCTAGGGGAGGAGGTGGCTTGGAGAAACAAAAGTTTTGGCATGCTGCACACCTAGGTTTTAGCCTCACTTATCCACTCTGAGACGCTGAACATGTCAGCCAACCTGCCTCCCCAAGTTTACACGACAGATGAGATTACATGCCCGGTAGTATTTGAGGAGCCCCCGGTTGCTGTGCTCCTGTTCGTTTCATCCCCACTTCATTCCCTTCTTCCCAGTCTACATTTATTTATTTATTTATTTTCCTTAGTTCATCATTATTTTATCTGAGTTACAATTTACATTCAGTAAATTGCACTGATTTTTTTTTTTTTTTTTTGTACTGGGGATCTAACTCACGACCTCACACTTGGCAGGCAGGTACTTATGCCGCTGAGCTAAATCCCCAGCCCGACTGCACCGATTTTAGGACAGCCGACTGAAAGCCTAAGTATGCACAAGTAATCAGCGCTCAGAACAATATGTAGAACATTTCCATCACCCCAAGGTTTTCATCTGCTCCTTGCTGATCAATACATATCACCTCAAAGGTAGCACTGGGACTATGTGTTACTGTTGTCCGTACTTCGTATAATAGCAATCAAGCAGTGTGCTTTATTCTGTTTGGTTTTTTCCACTGGTTCAGCCTCTGGTAAGGGGCTAATGGCATCATGACAGGAATGCTTATGAGAGCCAGAGATCACATTATCAAGCCGGAAGCATTCCCAGGACACATTCTATTTGATCATTGTATATTTTTTATTATTGTATTGTCATTATTTTGCATATGTGTTCATGAGACCTATTGATTTCCTGATTCACGAGAGGCTTTTCTTTTCCTGTACTTTAAATCTGGTTTTAGGATACTTACTCTCATGAGTTAGGAAACATTCCTTTCTCTTTGAGTTTCCAAAAGACTGTAGAGTTTATGTTATTCCTTCTTTAAATCTTTGTATCATTTGCTAATGAAGCTATTTGGGGCTGTAGATTTCTTTTAAGAAAGACGTTTATTTTTAGCTACAAATTAAGTTCCTTTAACTGATGCAGGATTTTTTAGGTTTTCTATTTATTCCTGGATGAGTTTTCATAGCTTGTGGCCACACAAGAATTGATCCATTTTATCTTATCAAATTTATAGTAGAGTTATTTGTATCATTATTTTATTGTCTTTTTATTGTCTGTAGGGCTTGTAATGACATCTTGTCCTTGATTCCTGGTGCTCACTTTGATGATTTTATCTGATAATTTCCTATTTTTAATTTCTTTTCTAATTTTTATTATTTATTTTATTCTGTATGCTTTTGGCTTATACTATAGGTTTTCTTATTTTCTAGTTTTCTAAAATGGAAACTTGTATTATTGATATTAAAGCTTTCTTTTCCTACTATATCCATGAATTCAATGCTATAAATGACCTTCTGAACACTGCTTTTAAGAGATACGATAAATTTGATAAATTGTCTTTTCATTTTTATTTAGTTCTAGACATCTAAATATCTCTCTTTGAGTTTTTTGATCCTTATCATACTCATATTTTTAAATTTCCAAAATTTTCAGCTTTTTTGACTATATTTTTGTTATTAATTTTAAATTTAACCCACTGTCACTTGAGAACAACTTTGTTTTTGTTTTGTTTTGTTTGAGACAAGGTCTCAGTATGTAGTTCAGGCTGGTCTTGAACTCACTATGTAGCCCAGGCTGGCCTTGAATTCATAGTGATCTTTGTGCCTCAGCCTCCTAAATGCTGGGATTATAGATGTGCCAATATATACAGCCAAACTCTGTATGATTTCTATTCATTTAATTTATTGAGATGTGATTTATAGCCAGAATGTAGGCTATGTTGATGAATGCTCCACTGAAGCTTGAGAAGAATTTGTCTTCCAGTGTTGCATGAAGTAATTTATAGATATCAATTCTTTTTTGAGACAGAGTCTCACTATGTAATTCAGGCTGGCCTTGAATTCACTATGTAGCCCAAATTGGCCTGGAACTCTCAGCAGTCCTCCTGCCTCAGGCTCCTGAGTGCTGGTCTTACAGGCATGTGTTACTGTCTCTTGCTGTAGATGTCAATCCCATCCAGTTGACTGATGGTGCTGTTCAGTTCAGCTGTATCCCTATGGCTGCTGAATCTGCCAGTTACTGATAGAGAGCTGTTAAAGTCTCCAGCTAGAATACTGGATTTGTCTTTAGAGTACTGTCAGTTTTTGACTTGTGCATAAGTCTGTTTGTTAGATGCATATGCAATAAGAACTGTTATATCTTCTTGGAGAATTGACCTCATCTTATAGAATGTCCTTCTTTGTATTTGATAACTTTTCTTGTTCTATAGTTTTGCTCTTTTAATTAGTGTTTGCACAGTGTATCTTGGTCTATCCTTTTAATGACTTTCTTGTAGACAGCGTATAGTTGGTCTTATTTATTTATTTATTTAGTTTTTTTTGACACAGAGTCTCACTATGTAGTTTAGACCAGCTTGTACTTTCAGTGATTCTCTTGTTTCAACCTCCTGAGTGCTGGCATTATAGATGTATGCCAACATACCTGGTTTATTTGCTTTTAATCTATATTTATAGTCTCTGTCTTTTAACTGGTACTTTCAGACCATTTATATTTATAATTATTATTGATATTGTTTGATTAATTTCTATTATCATTATAAATGTTTTCTAGTCATTTTAATTATTCATTGTTTTAAATCTGTTCTTTTTTTTATTTGTTATGGTGTTGAGGGATAAATATAGGATATGCTAGGCAAATACTCTCATTAAACTATACTCCTTCCCTTGCCTTTTATCATTTTAATTGAGCATTTTATGTGATTCCCTTTTGTCTTTATGTATCAATTACCATTTTTTTGGTCTTTTTGCAACAGGGTCTCACTATGTAGTTCAGGCTGGCTTTGGGCTCACTTTGTAGCTCAGGCTGGTCTCAAATTTGTAACGTTCCTCCTGCTTCAGCCTCCTTAGTACTGGGATTACAGGAGTGTGTCACATTCCCGGCTTCAATTACCATTTTTCTAAAAGAAATTTTATTGGTTTTCTGAAAGTATGCCATACACATTTATAAGTAATCTACATTCAGTTTGAAATAATACTGTCTCACTGAACAGGTAGTAGAAGTGCCTTTTAACAGCATATTACCAGTTCCTCCTTTTTACCTTTATTTTATTTTATTTATTTATTTTTTTTTTGTACCAGGGATCGAACTCACGACCTCACGCTTGCCAGGCAGGCACTTAAGTCACTGAGCTAAATCCCCAGCCCTTTTTACCTTTATAACATTGCTACTATTCACATTACTTATCCATGTGTTATGATATGCATGTGCTATAATCACTAAGTAAGTTCGAATAAATAGTTATCCATTTGGTCATTTAAAAATAAAAACTAAATTGGCAGGCATGGTGGCACACATCTGTAACCCTACTAAAACCCTAGAAGGTTAAGGATCTATGTTAAAGCCTGGCCTAGTCAATTTAGAAACTTATTGAGTCTCTCTCTCTCTCTCTCTCTCTCTCTATGCTGGCCTGGAACTCACTATGTGGCCCTGGCTGGTGTCAAACTTGCAGTCCTCTTGCCTTAGCCTCTGACTCGCTGGGATTGCAGGTGTATGCACTCACCTTTTTCCATTTTCTTCTTGGTTGGATTGTTTCTGAAGTCTGACATACTTCTTATCCTTCTGTTGCTGTAAGTAAGGTGTTTGTTCCTCTGCCTTCTTTCTACATGTTCTCTTTGCCTTTGGTTTCCTATAGTTTGAACTATAGTTCCCAGTATCAAACCAATTAACCTGTCACTGTTTCATAAGTGCTGGCTGTCTTAGTTACTTTTCTCATTGCTGAGATGAAATACCTAATATCCAAAGTTAAAGCAGGGAAGGTTTATTTCAGCTCACAGTTTATAGAGGTTTCAGTCTCTAATTGGCTGACTCCAAAGCAGGGTGGCATGGCAGAGGGGCATCACAGAGGAAAACTATAGCAAGCAGGCAGGGGACAGAAAAGCAGCAAGCAGCAGCAGCAGGAAATTCATATGCCATCTAGGATACACTACACTCAGGGCAGACCTTCCATTTTCCATCTCCTTAGTCCCAGCATCACACATCCTAGCTCAAGCCACCTCCAAAAACTCTACCTATGTCTGCATGAGGCTTTGGGGGACATCTAGATACAAACCATAACTCTGGCAAAAGACAGTCCTGAGATAAAAGAGTCACAAGAGCAGTTGCTAGAGTATCAGCATTTGTACCAGTGCCTTCAGCTCCATCTCCCAGACGATGGTGAGAAAGTGACCAAATGACACTATACATGCTGTAGGCTACATTATGTGAGGGGATCTCTGAGACTAGGAAACCCAAACTTTTTATAGTTGTACCTCAGTTCACAAACACTTCTATTCCTGAACCAAACTGTTCACAAATAGAAGTGTTTGACACAATTTTGCTTCCATCCTCTAACTGTCCATTGAGGGATAAACACAACCACGGCCATCTTCCCTGCATGAACACGAATGTGACCATCTTCCCCGCTCTGACACATGGTCTTGGCTTCCTCTGATCAAGACTGCAGTGACAGAAAGACCTGTGCACATTTGCTATGAAGATTTTTTTGGTGTAGTTTTTAAGCACATACAGTACTGAATAGTAATATTCAATCCAGCATGGCTTCAAAGAAAATGCAGAGCAAGCATGGTGGTAAAAAAGAAAGTGTAGAGTGGTAATGAGGGTAACAAGACTGTGCAGAGCAAGGATGGTAAGAAGGTTTTAAAGAAAGTAATCACTGAATTGAAGAAGGAAATTGTAAAAAGCATCAGTGTGCTACTTGTGTGACTAATCTGGTGTTGGAGTACAAGATGGTGAAGTCGATAATCTCTACTATTTTGCCATCCAAGGAGCTGATATGACGAAAGGAGTAATGGTGCTAACCAAGCAGAGGACACAAATGCTGGAAGGGATGGAAAGGCTTTTTTAGTGTGGTTGAATGAGAAACATCTGGCATGTGACAGTGTTAGTGAAGCTATCATCTGTGAAAATGCCAGGAAATTACAGTGATTAACTGCAAGAAAAATCCCTCTACAAGTGCAACAGGTGATGAATTTAAAGCCAGTAGAGAATGACTTGATAAGTTCCACAACAGAAGTGGCATCCACAGTGTGATAAGACATGATGAGGCTCCCAGTTCTGACAAGGCTGCTCCAGAAGCCTGCAAGAAAGAATTCATAGAATTCATGAGGCAGAAGGATATGTCATGCAGCAAATGTTCAACTGCAATGAAACTGGTCTTCTACAAGAAGTTGCCAAAGAGAATCTATATTAGGTAGGAGGAAAGAACACTGCTGGGCACAGGCTCATGATGGACAGATTGACCCTTGTGCTGTGTGCAAATTTAAGTGCTGATCTGAAGATTAAGCCCCTACTGATGTACCATCCCCAACCCCTCAAGCATTCAAGGAACAGAATGTGCACAAGGCCAGACTGCCTGTTGTGCGGAGGGCCAATGGGAAAGCATGGGTAGCAAGTCAGTTGTTTCTGGAGTGGCTGCATGAATTGTTTGCACCCATCATTAAGCAATATCTTTCTGACAAGCAACTGCCTGAAAGACGCCTTCTGGGCAGACAATGCCTGGCACACCTGGCAGCCTTTGTGGATGATATGGATGCTGAGTATCACTTTATAAAGGTCAACCCCTTCCCCCAACATGGCACCTCTTCTGCAGCCCGTGGACCAGCAAGTGGTCTGCAACTTTGAGAAACTGTACACAAAGGCACAGTTCAGCAGGTGTTTTGATGTCACTAAAGAGATGTCCTTGACTCTGAAAGAGTTCGGGAAGAAACATTTCAATGTCTTCCACTGCATCAACCTCATTGATAGAGCCTGGAAAGATGTTATGTACCAGAGCATGGAAAAATCTGTGACCAGAATGTGTCACTGAACATGACTTTGAGGGATTTGATGCACAGGGAGTGGAGGAGATCATGTCCATGGGCAGGAGTATGAGTCTGGACGTCAATGGTGGAGACACAGAGGAGCTTGTTGAGAACCATAAGGAGAGCTGATGATGCAAGAACTTGCTGAACTCCAGAGTGAGCAGCAGAGGGTGCTTGCTGAGGAGCACTCCACGGAGGAAGAGGAAGACGGAGGAGGTTGGCAGTGATGTAAAATCCATTATGGAAAAATGGAACAAGTTCCAGGATTTGTTTGAGAAGAAGCACCCCAATATAACTGTAATGAACACAGTATTGACTTTGATGAATGATAATGTGGTCTCTCATTTCCGGAAGTTTGTGTAGCACAGGAAAAAACAAGTGACATTAGACAGATTTTTTTTTTTTTTTGGTCAAAATTGACCCTGCAGCTAAGAGATGAAGAAGAGAGAAATCCCCTAAAGGACATCCCCCATGTACTTTTGGAGGCGGACTCTCCCTCTGAACAATAACTCCTCAGGGCTGGGGATTTAGCTCAGTGGCTTAAGCGCCTGCCTGGCAAGCGCAAGGTTGTGAGTTCGATCCCCGGTACAAAAAAAAAAAAAAAACAAAACTCCTCCCCACCCATCCTCCTGTCTCTGTGCCAGAAATCGCCCCAAGCAAGATTAGTATTCCTTTTCTTCATACTGTACTGTTCTGTACTTTGTTTCATATTTTTTTTAAATTTTTTTTTTATTTTAAAAGGGAGTAAAATTAAACACAACAAAACAGAACAGAATGGGACATAAGAAAGCATAAATTTCAAAGCTAGACAACCAGAGATCTTTACTATCTGTCATATTGTCTCTTGTTTTCTTCCAAATGGTTGTCCTTATCCTTGCATATGGAGAGCT